>NW_008992760.1:55135-75167 GCF_000313855.2 Musa acuminata subsp. malaccensis | reverse complement strand
ATTAAAACAGAAAAATGAATGCTTTAGATATTTTACCAAGTTTTGTAAACTTGTTCAAAATGAGAAGGGTTCAATGATATCGTCAATTAGGAGTGATCACGGTGGTTAATTTCAAAACCATGATTTCCAAGAATTTTGTGAACTCAATGGATACAACCATAATTTCTCTACTCCTAGAAATCCTCAACAAAATGGAGTAGTAGAAAGAAAAAATCGAAATTTACAAGAAATAGCAAGAACCATGTTGAATGAACATAGCCTACCCAAATATTTTTGGGCCGAAGCCGTAAACACTACATGCTATATTTTGAATAGAGTTCTAGTAAGACCTTTACTCACCAAAACTCCCTATGAGTTATGGAACAACAAAAAACCCAATGTTTCATATTTTAAAGTCTTTGGGTGTAAGTGTTTTATCTTGAATGAAAAAGATAACTTAGGAAAATTTGATGCTAAATCCGATGAAGGAATCTTTCTTGGTTATTCTTCGGTTTCTAAAGCTTTTCATATCTTCAATAAAAGAACTTTAATTATTGAAGAATCCATTCATGTTGTTTTCAATGAGATTTCCAAAATCAGGAAAAACGATTTTGATGATGATGTTAATTTTGATTCCTTGAATTTAAATGAAACCCTGTCTCTAACTAGCAACTTGGATGCATCCACATCCGAAACATCCTTACCCAAGGATTGGAAGTATGTAGATGCTCATCCTAAGGAGCTAATCTTAGGAGACACATCAAAGGGGGTTCAAACACGTTCTTCTCTTAAAAATTTTTGTTCCAACGTCGCTTTTCTCTCCCAAATTGAACCCAAATTTGTTGATGAAGACATGAAAGATGATTCATGGATTATCGCAATGCAAGATGAATTAAATCAATTTGAGAGAAATGAGGTGTGGAAGCTTGTTCCTAGGTCAAATGATCATTTAGTTATTGGTACTAAATGGGTTTTTAGAAACAAGTAAGATGAATATGGTATCGTGGTTAGAAATAAGGCTAGATTAGTGGCCAAAGGTTTCAACCAAGAAGAAGGTATCGATTACGAAGAAACCTTCGCTCCTGTGGCTCGATTAAAAGCCATAAGGATGCTCCTTGCCTATGCTAGTAGTAATAATTTTAAGTTGTTTCAAATGGATATTAAAAGCGCTTTTCTTAATGGCTTTATTTCCAAAGAAGTCTATGTTGAACAACCTCCTAGATTTGAAAATAATAGCCTCCCTAATCATGTATTTAGATTAACTAAAGCTCTCTATGGTTTAAAACAAGCTCCGAGGGCTTGGTATGAGAGACTTAGTTCTTTTCTTATTGAAAATAATTTCACAAAAGGCAAGGTTGATACTACATTGTTCATCAAGAATTTTGAAAATAATTTTCTCATTATTCAAATTTATGTTGATGATATTATCTTTGGTTCTACGAATGAATCTCTTTGTGAATCTTTTGCTAAAACTATGAGTTTTGAATTTGAAATGAGTTTAATGGGAGAATTACCATTCTTCTTAGGCTTACAAATCAAACAACTAAGCAATGGCATCTTTATTAGTCAAACTAAATATGCTATGAATTTGCTAAAAAAGTTTAATATAAATAGCTCAAAAGCTATTAACACTCCTATGAGCACCTCCACTAAGTTAGAAATTGATGAAAGTGGAGAAAGCTTCGATCAAAAAACTTATAGGGGCATGATAGGAAGTTTACTTTACCTCACTGCAACTAGACCAGATATCATGTTCAGTGTAGGACTTTGTGCTAGATTTCAATCAAACCCTAAGATATCTCATCTCAAAGAAGTTCAAAGAATACTTAGATATCTTAATGGTACCACAAATCTAGGATTATGGTACCCAAAATCAGAGAATCTTGAGGTAATTGCTTATGCTGATGCAGACTTTGCTGGCTGTAGACTAGATAGAAAAAGCACATTAGGAACATGTCAATTTTTAGGACATGCCCTTGTTTCCTGATCATCTAAGAAACAAAACTCGGTTGCACTATCAACAACCGAAGCTGAATATATTGCAGCAAGTGCATGCTGTGCATAAGTTGTATGGATGAAAGACACCTTAGAAGATTATAAAGTTTATCTTAAAAATATTTCCATTAAATGTGATAACACAAGTGCAATATGTTTAACAAAGAATCCTATACAACACTCAAGAACAAAACATATTGATATTAGACATCACTTTATACGAGATCATATTACTAATCATGATGTAATCATAGAGTTCATTGATACTAAACATCAACTAGCTGATATTTTTACAAAACCTCTAAGTGAAAACAATTTGATTTCATAAGAAGAGAATTAGGAATGTTGATTTGTCCAAATACATAAACTTGTTGAAATTATTTTTCGAACTTTATTGATTGATTGATCAATTTCACTTAATTGCTATGATGATTTTACACAATTATATGTTATAAATTATGTGTATAAATATAAAAATTTCCATGATGATAAGCATATTTTGTCTTCATGATCATATTTGAAAATCAATAGCACAGTCTCATCCGAATGCATGAAAGTCTTAATTTCGTTTTTTGATTCTCTTAAAAATCAGAGTTTCTTGATACATTATCCTCTTCCGGACTTAATAAAGAATATGTCATAATGAGTTTAATTCTCATCATTGTTGACATATGAAATACATCTCTCATACACCTATGTGAAGAATATTATTTAAAGAAATGGATTTAATAAAATGATTCCAGATTATATGAATGATAGTGTTTTTACTAACAAGGATTCGTTTCTAATACATATCTTGATCCTTGTGAAAATGAAGCAAGATTTAATCTCTCATCAATTTTAACTTTATTTAAAGTAAACTCACAAATAGATGGTGGAGATGCGGGGTAAAAACAAAATTGATATCTCCATATCATGGTTGCATAATTGACTCACTATTGAAAATGACATGAACCTAGTAAAGGCATCACACTTATGCTCAAAATTCGCTTATATTGTTCTCTTGGTATCACAATTACCATGCTTTTTGTTGATGACAAAGGGGGAGAAATATATGAGTATTAATGTCATGCTTGCATCACCAAGAGATATATGAATTGATGCTATGATTGCTATAATTTGCATTATGCCTTGTTTGTATCATGTCAAGATATAAAATAAAAAATCTTCGCAGTTTTACATGTTGATATCTTACAATATGATGAATTGCTACTATTACCATCATTCAAACTTGTAATGTAAAATTTGAAAATGAATGTCAAGCCTTGACATCATCTTCAAAGAGATACATCATGATGGCAATCATGATGAGACTATTGATAAGTTTAAATGATTTTAACTTATCAATATGTCTCTTGAATTCAAAGGTTTTGAATTCAAGAATGACTTATCTCAAGTATGGCATATAGACAGGGGGAGTTAAGGTTAACTCCATTATCAATTGATTGTCATCATCAAAAAGGAAGAGATTGTTGAATCTCGGATTTTGATGATGAAGTCAATTGTCATTTGTTATCTAATCTATATGTTGAGATAAGTGTGCAGGATTAACTACGATGAAAGTAAGATATGCAGCAGGAGTTGCGCCGGAGTCAAGACAATGATCACGTTGGGAGTTCGAGAGTTCGACGGAAGTTCGGACAGTCGTCGGAGGTTCTGTGGGAACAAATCTGAGAAGTCCATGAGCTTGCTAAAGAAGCTCGTCGGAACTCGCCAAGTGGATCGTCGCAAGTCCAGGAGTTTACCGGAAGTCCGCAGGAGCATCACCAAGGGTTCATCGGATGATCGACGGAAGTTCGCCGGAAGCTCGCCAGAAGAAGCGATTGACACAACGGAGCAAGTTGCAGTAAATGTCTTAGGAAATATCGTAGTTAGCATAATGATTAAGTTGAAAATGGGAGGTGATCCCATTAACTTAATCTTGAAGCAATTGGGCCCCTGAAAAACCCAAATTGGGTCGAATGGATCAACCCATTCGGACCCTGATTTCTACCAGGCAATTGAACCGCCCCAGCCAGGCGGTGGCATCGCCTGGGCTCAGTCTCCGAGCGAGACTGGGCAGTGCAACCGCCCCTGACAGGAGGTGGCACCGCCTGAGCTCGGTCTTCGAGCTCTAGCAGGAGGTGTAACCGCCCCTGACAGGAGGTGGCACCGCCCAGAGGCTCAGTCTTCAAGCTCTACCAAGCGGTGCAATCGCCTTAGTCAGGCGGTGCAACCGCCAGATCCCAGAATTTCGGGAATTGACAGTTTTGAGCTCAGAATTCAAACTGGGTTGGGGCCTATAAATACCCCACCCTTTCAGCACTGAAAGGGCACTCAAACATACCGAAATCCTAATCTTATTCTATGATTTTTAGAGCTCAAAATTGTTGTAAAGGCCAAAAGTTCTTCTCCCTCTTTTCTTCCATGTTCTGATCTTTAAAGAGAGGAGAGAAAATTCTATAAAGGTTATCTCCTAAGCCCATCAAAAGGAGTGAAATTGTAAAAGGGTGGTTGGCCTTCGCCTATTGAAGGAAGGCCTCTAGTGGACGTCGGTGACCTCGTCGGTGGAGGAAGCCAAAAGTGGATGTAGGTTAAGATTGACCGAACCACTCTAAATCTCGGTTTGCATTTACTTTAAGCATATTATCTTTACTGTAAACCTCCTCAAAAGCTTATTGCTTTCTGCGCATATACGATTGGGTTTCAAGCTTTGCACTTTCCGAATTGGCGTTTAGACGTAAATCAGTTTTATCGTACGATCATCATATTTCAGTTTGCATTTACGTTTTGATTTCTATCATAATCGCAAACTGCCTTTATATCCTTGCTTTAACTGCATCTCGCTTAATCAAGTGATTTACGAATCAGCATTTAGAAGTAAATTAGTTTTTTTGTACGAATATCATATTTCAGTTTGCGCATAGTATCTGATTTGAACCATAACTGCAAACTGCATTTATATCTTTGCTGCATCTCGCTTAATCAAAAGTTAAAGTGATTTACGAATCGGCTTTCTTACTAAAATCACTTTTATCGAACGAACGCAGTTTTATTTTAATCGTAGAAGGTTTTTCACTGCACTAATTCACCCCCCCCCCCCCCCCTCTTAATACTCTTGATCCTAACAATAGCAGCTGCGATCATGGCTACGACTGTGGTAGTGGTAGCAGCGATGGTTGCGACAGTTGTGTTTGTAAAAGAAAATGAAGGAACGAGAGTAAGAGAGAGTAGGTGACTATGCCTCTATGTTCTGCATGAGCTGTAGTTGTGGAGGAAAAAGAGAAGACATATGTAGAAAATGAAATAAGGAGAGGACACAGAGGAAAAGTAGAAGGATTTGGGCTGACACCTTCTTTGGATCTTCGGTTCAAAATCTTTGAAAGGCAAGTGTTCTGATCCTTTCTATTGCAAGCTTTCTAATCTTTCCTATTGCAAGTGTCCTGATCTTTCCTTACTGCAATTTTATCTCTATATTTGCTTTGAATATGAGGAACTTTGAATTATTCTAGCCTTGCATTTGATATATCTCCTGTTTAGACGTAACGATTCGAATATGTGGAACTTTTGAGATTCTGACCTTTCTACTTTGTTATGATTATAACTTCATGTATTGACCTCTGATTTGGACAAAATTTATTTGATAAGAATATAGACTCATAAACCTTTCTTTTGATAGCTTATTTTAAAAATTCGGAGTAAGTTTGTCTACCAAAACTTCTATTTCAAATGAGCCTACAGATTTTGCAAAACAAGGATCGTAATTTCTAACCTTTTGATACCGAGCTGCCTATAAGTCGATGTTGGAAACTCCTATTTGTTCAAAACTAATTTAATTAGAAACTAGACTCATAGATCTTTCTTATAATATATGGATTAAAAGATTTGGAGTCCAAACACCTACCCAGTTATCTGTTTAATTCTGCCAAACAGAGATTTTGTTCTCCGACCCTTATTTACCAAATTATTTGTAACTCTCTATTGGACAATTCAATTCATATGAAGCTTATTTTATCTGAAAGTAGATTGAAATATCTTTCCAATGATATATTTCTGAGTAAATTAGAGAACGATTGTTTGTTTGAATCATTTGTTCAATGTGCCTCTTGAATTCTGTTAGAAATCGAGCTTTGGTCAATTTCATATATTCTAGATTCATTCCTTTGGAAATTGATATCCTTTAGCTTTCTTATTCAATTGAGCTTTATATTACTGCTTTGAATTCTTGTATGCTCTTGTCCTTAAAATTATTTACATTCTTGATAGCTATTGTGTAATGTTTATGCTATATCGTATTGACTCATATAGGCACATGTATATCCCATTGTTCCGCATCTGCTTTCGATATGTGCTTATTCCAGTTTCATTCCTTTGGACATTGAATTCATCTAAGCTTCTTGTTTGAATTGAGTTAAATGTGATTGCTTGGAATCCTTGAATGCTCTTGCCTTCATTTCCTTTCAAACCTGAATACAATTGTGAAAGATTATTGCTTTCTTTGTATTGACTTGTAAAGGCACGTGTATGTTTTATTGTTTTGCGTGTGCTTCCGATATATGCTAGTTATTGTTCATACTATCCTTTTGTACTATGGTGTTTGTGAGATATTGTGAACCTTTGCCAGAAATGGTAAAGGGAGTTATGCATAGAGCCTGCGATGCTTTGTCAGCCCCCTCTGACTTCACCTAGACGTGGGTGGATGGAGCTCCCAGACATGAGAGACTTCTGTCTGGTGGTCATTCAGAAATGGATGAATCACATTCTGTCTATGGTCCCACTACACCTTCTGTATGTTTGATATGATATCCAGAGCTTTGGTTATGTGTTTCTATACATGCTTTGGATAAGAATGATATGAATGCAATGTCAAATTCGACGTTTGAGCTTCTGTTTCGTATTTGTTCCTTGATATGCTCCGAAATGGTTCATATGTCATTGATATGCTTTGAAATGTTTAACATGCCAATGATATATTCCGAAATATTTCATTCGTTATTGATATGCTCCGAAACATTTCATACGCCATTGATATGCTCCGAAATGTTTCATCTGCTACTGTCTCAAATTATTGTTCACAATACCCTTTTGTACTCTAGTGATTGTGGGATTATTTGGACCTTTGCCAGAAATGATAAAGGGTATGTGCTTAGAGCTTGCGATGCTCTGGATTATATTTGGTGGTCATTCATAAATGGATGGACCATATTATGTTTGGAATCCCACGTCACCTTCTATCTGTTTCATCTGTTATTGTTACGCTTCGAAATATTCCATATGTCATTGATATGCTCCAGAACATCTCGTACGCTATTGATATGCTCCAATTACTCTGTGCTCCATTTGATATGAATTGATGTGTTCTGAAATGTCCTATTTTCCATTGATATGCTCCAGAACATCTCGTACGCTATTGATATGCTCTAATTACTCTATGCTCCATTTGTTATGAACCAAATATGTTTTGAGTGACATGACACATATGATTTTGTATCTAATGAGATGGTATCCTTGAGAATTCTTGTATTCGGCCTTGCATTATGATACCTTACTTGTTTGAAACCGTTCCTTTTGTTCTGAATATGCTTTGTCTCTTGCTGAGCTATTTTTAGCTCACTTCATTGTTATATAAATCTTTCAAGTCAGCTTGTCACCCTATAAGATGTTTGTATTGGGCTGAGGTAGTGGAAAGCTATTCAGAATCATGGGCAAGTCTTGTTGGTTGTTTGGTTATTGTTGTATAAGTACATTTTGTATATAATAAAGCGTTGTCAATAGGTTTGAATTGTTATATCATGTAAAAGTGTTAAAAGACCTCTCTCATTTGGAAATTTTGGGATGTTAAGTTTAGTTTATGATGATATGAATTTCTGGAAGTAATGGTTGGGGTTTTGATTATATAAACTATTTAGCTTGTGAACTGATAACTATTGTTCATGTTTGTTAAGTTGGCCTGGGTTACCATAAATGTGAATTATTGAGTGACATGATATATGATTATAAACTGCATAGGTTTTATAGATGTGAATTTGATAGAATGTTTTTAGTGTCCTCAAATGTTAGTTTGGATCTTGGATTGGTTTGTGATGAAAATATTAAAATCATCAATATTTTTGAGGGGCATGACAACTTCACTCCGATAAACTTGCTTTATGTCTTCAAGCTATCCTAGTTAATCCTACACACTTTATTCAATAATATGGATTAGATGAATTAACCAATCAATTGACTTTATAATCAAAATCTGAGATTCAACATATTAAACCAAGTGAGAAATAATGTGACTCTAATACTAACTATTAGGATCGAGTCGGTACTAAGAGGGGGGGTGAATTAGTGCAGTAGATAAAATCGTCAGTTTTGAAAATCTTTCATTCGATTAAAACCTATTTCGAGGAAAACTATTTCGGAGAGATGTTAATTTGAAAGTGTTTTCATAAGGTAGTGGGAGTAGTAAGCAAGTAAGGCTATTTGTAGTAAGGGAAAAAAGCAAGAACAGAAATGCAAACCAAGTTTTATAGTGGTTCGGTCATCGTTACGAACATCCACTCCTGATTCCCCTTCCGTCAAGGCCACCGACATCCACTAACGGTTTTTCTTCAATAGGCGAAGACCAACCAACTTCGTACAACTCTATTCTTCTTATAACAAGCTCAGGAGAAAACCTTTATACCTCTTTTTTGGACCTAGACCTCTCTTCTCCCTTTAGAAGAACTTTCTAAATACTAGGAAGGTCTCTACTCTTCAAGTGAGATTACAATTTTTTACTCCAGGATTCTTTCCCCCTTTGTAACTCACTTTCTTGCCATTCTAAGCAAGAAAGAGTGGGATATTTATAAGCCCCAAATGGATTCAAATTTGGAGCCCAAAATTCAAATCCCCAAGATTTCGGGGTACGGGCGGTACCACTACCTGTAGCATGAAAGTATGCTGTACCACCACCCAATCTGGCGGTACCACCACCCGACGCACTATCACTAGGCGGTACCATTGCCAGATAGCCTCGGAGACTGAGTTTTTTAGTTTTCCAACTCACAAGCGATTCCACTACCTATTCTAGTAGTGCCAACGCTTGGCCCAACTCTTAGGTCACTGAATGGGCCTCCCAATGAGCCCAAATCAGTCCCAATTAAGGCCCAATTGGCCCCTAATTGAGTTAGCTTGATTGCACCAAAAGCTAACTAAATTAGCCCCCTATATAACTTCGATCTTAGACAAATGATTACAAAGCATGAATCCTTTATCCGGCACGCTATTGGTTCATCCGGCACTCGTCCGATCCTTCGATGCATCGTCCTCTTCTTCCGCATATTGCCTAATCGGTATGTTGACTCCTGTAATTTTTAATCTCCTTGGCGCAATGTCTGATCCTTCAGCTCTATGTCCAAATTCACGGCACGAGCCTTCTACCGACACGTCGACCGATCCTCCGACCCGACGTCCAATCTTCTGACATGTTCACTCTGGCCCAATGTCTAATTCCTCTTGATTTAATCAATTTGACTCTCTTTGATCAAAGCTAGTCTTGCGTTACTCAAAACGCAAATTAGATTACAAACTAATCAATTGATTTCATCATCAAAATCCGAGATTCAAGAGTGGATATATGAGGTGGTTATTATCTTGGTGAGTTGGTTTCAGATTTTATGATTCATCATGTGATGTGGTTTATGATTTTAAACTATATAGATTTTATAAATTATGGAATTATGGATGTGACTTATATGAATGTTTTCTCAGTGTTCTCATATGTATGTTTGGATCCTGGAATGGATTGTTGATTAAAATTTAATATTATCGATTTAAGATAGGGTCACACCTCTTGAATGTGATAATTTGGGAGGGCATGACAAAATATATAAAATATAGTGATCGGTGAAAATTACTTTGATGTCTTTTATGAATCTATGATGTCGAGGACATTTAGTCCTCTTGCTTCATCTTCTTTTAAAGAATTGATTGAGATGAAAGTATTGATCGGGGACATCAATTTAGAATGGACTAGGAATGATATAATTTATGGAGCTTAGTCCTCCTAGTTTTAATGGCGAGCCTGATCCAATGGTAGCAAAACGATAGATGATGCGGATAGAGAACATATTTGACGTCTTAAATTGTCCCGATGATAAGAAGGTTTCTCTTGCCACCTTTATGTTGTAAGGAGAGGCAGAGCATTAGTAGAGAATAATAAAAAGGATTTTAAAAGTCAAACACGAGCCAATCACATGAAAGGTACTCATATAAGAGTTCAACGATAAATATTTCCTAGAGTACATTAGAGAGTAGAAAGAATTGAAGTTCTTGAATCTCATCTAGGGAAACTTAACAGTAGCAAAGTATGACTCTCCATATTTGCCACTCGTATAATTGATAATGAAACTAGAAAAATAAAAAAAATTGAAAAGGGTCTAAGGCTAGCAATAAGAAGTCGGATATCCATCATAAAACTTCAAGCATATGGTGATGTGATAGAAAGAGCTTTGATAATTGAAAGAGACTTGGAGAAAATTCAGGAAATCAGAGACAAGAAAGATAAGGACAAGTTTATTAGTAAAAGTAAGAGAGGGAAAGAATCTAACACAAGTAAGTGATGATTGTAAGTGCTAAGGGTCAAGATGTCAAGATTTGGAAAAGGAAAACTCACTCAATAGAATGCAAAATTTATATGGGTTGATGATTGTAAGTGAAGTTTTTAAAAGTTCAAAAAACAAAAAGATTGACTAGTGCCCCTATTATCACTATTTCAAGTGGTTACGAGATATTTGTAGTTTATACTGATGCCTCAAGAAAGACCCTTGAATGTGTTTTGATGCAAGAAGGGAAAGTGATTGCTTATATGCCTCTAGAAAACTAATAAATTATGAACTGAATTATCCAACTCATGATTTGGAATTGGCAGCAATTATTTTGGTTCTAAAGATTTGGAGGCATTACTTATATGGGTGGACATTTGAAGTCTTTACTGATCATAAGAGTTTAAAGTATATTTTTACTCAGAAAGAGTTAAACATGAGGCAATGGAGATAAATAAAACTTTTAGAGGATTATGATTGTACCATCTGTTATCACCCGGGTAAAGCTAATGTTGTAGTTGATATACTTAGCAGAAAATCTATAAGTTTTATGGCTAGACTAGTTGTGAAACAATGAAAGTTATTAGAAGAAAATTTTGATTGGAATGTTACGAGGAAAGAGCAAGACTCAATGACGTTCATAGCCTCTATCTAGGTGCATTCTTGATCTCATCGTTTCGAAGAGGGAGGTATGACAAATTTAGATGACTAAATTTTTGTTTTAAGGAGGGGAGAGTGTTACATCCCTCATTTTCAAAAATTTTATAAGGGCTTATTTGGAATAAAGGGACATAAATATAAATATTAGAAAATTGATATGATTTATGAAAGATTCATATTATGTTTTAAAAAAAAATGATGGACATGTGTCACTAGCTAACCTAAGGTTGGTGCCTGTTAGGACTCTAGCTAGGAGAGTCCTAATTGAGAGGGATATTCATATAAAACCTACCTAAGCCGACTCCTATTAAAGAGATGAAGAGGCCGGCTAGGGTTACGAGGTTGTTTCTTAAAGAAGAATAAGGAGTTGTAAAGGAATAGGAGTCTTGAGTATGAGTTATATTAGGAGTTGGTTAGAAGTAGGAGTCTTGAGTAGGAGTCCTATTAGGAGTTAGGGTTTAGAAGCCCTATAAATAGTCATGTATTCCTCCTCTTTTCATAAGCAATAGATGAATCTTTTCTGCAGCCTTTGAGCAGCAACTTGGAGGGAGGAACCCCTATAGAGTTCCAAGGAGGTCGATCCCCTAAAGAGATCAACCCCAAGCTTAGAATCTGTAAGGGTTCTAACACTTGGTATCAGAGTAGCATTCTTGGCATCTCGCAGCCCTTCCACAGCCATCTATCAACCCTCCACAACCATCCAAAGCAATTCCCACAATTGCTTAAAAGATCGTCGCCGAATTCCACCATCATCTCCACCACCGTGGATCATCCTTTGATCTCCTCGTGAATTGTAACAGATTCTGGTTTCCTACCTTACTTCTACTACAACTTAGTTATCCTTATTCAAAAATCAAAAAAAAAAAAAATTGTTCCTATATTGCTGCATAAACTTTTCATCACAAAGTTTTCATCTCTATGACGAAAGATACATTGCAGAATTCCAGCCGCATAGCACCATCTGTTTGATCTTGCTACTGTGTTTTTTCTTTCCAAATTTATACAAAATTTTTATGACATTTTTGATACTTCCTAACAACAGATTTTCCTTTGGTTATTTCAAAAAATTCTCAATATAAACCATTGATCTTTTACGTCTAATCTGCTATACTTGAAAATCTGCACTGTAAAATTTCAGCCGCATAGCACTGTTTGTTTGATCTTGATACAATATTTTTTTTATCCAAATCTCTATAAAATTTTTATGACAGCTTTGACACTTCCTAACAGTGGATTTCCCTTTGGTTTCATCGAAAAATTCTCAATATAAACTAATGATCTTTTATGTCCAATCTGCTACACTTGAAAATCTATGCTGCAGAAAATTTCAGCCGCATATTGTTGCCTTAACCCATCTATTTGTAATCTTTTTTGAATGAAATTTCTTATACACTTCATAGATCATCTTGGCTTCCATCTAAGATTGATCTATGGAGAAATTTATCTCTAAAAACGATTTTGTGTTGCTGCAAATTTTTGTCGTAAACCGCTGAAATTTTTCGCTGAGAATTTTGCAATCGCAACTTGCACCAATTTCCTTGCTGTTATACTACCGAAATTTTCTTGATTAAATTAGACATCCTTGCTGTCATATAAACTGTGATTTTGCTATCAATTCCCTCCTCAATTCTCTCAAGTTTTTGGTGGAAATTACGTCGAGAAACTGTTGTTTCTTCGACGACAATTCTACTCTTACAAGATAGCACATACTTGCTGCAACTTCCACTTATTTCTTTCAAACCTTTGCTACCATCTACCACAGATCCAAAACTTTCATCCACAGCCCTAAAACTCCACTAAACCATACCCTCAAACTGCACCCAAAACAGCCACAAGACAAGCCTAAACCGCGGCCTATATCTACCAATCCACCAACCCTTTCGACCATCATCTCTCTCAACCTATACACGCCTTTAACCCGACAACAAAAGAGAGATCATAACATCATAGATTTGGAGACATATACTATGGCATCTAAGGAGGCATTCAATGCTAAATTCGAAGCCTTTGAGGCACGAATGGAGGATATGATTCGGACACTCTTTACTGAACTCAGATTGGGCCGACCACTAAGCCCGAAGAAATCACATCAAGGAGAGAGCTCTGCCCAATCGCACCAAGCCCAAAGAGATGACTTCCAAAAGAGGGGAGGTTCTATGATCGATCCCAACTATCCACGTATGAGGGTGAACTTCCCTATATGGGAAGAAGGAGACCCGATTGGTTGGATTTCGTGTGCGGAGCGATATTTTTGGTACCACAAAACCGCGGATGCATCTATAGTGAAAATTGCAGCTATACATCTTAAAGGGGATGCCATACAGTGGTTTGACTAGTTTGAACACACTTATGGAGTCCTTTCATGGCGATAATTCAAAGAAGGATTGCTGATCCGCTTCAGACCAACCGATTACAAGAATATTGACGGACAATTAGCAAAGATCTGACAAACCTCCACCATTTAGGAGTACCAAACCAGGTTTGAAAGGTTATCTAATCAAACTCATGATTAGTCTCAAAAACAGCTATTGATGACCTTCATTGAGGGCTTGAAGCCAGAGATCCGAGGAGAAGTTAAAGCGCGACAACCGTACACGCTTATGGCAGCCATCTCTTTCGCATGACATCAAGAGGAGCGATTGAATCATGAAGCTTGGAGGACTAGAGTTGCTCCTCAACCAGAAATACTAAAGCCCTTAGCCCCCCCTATTGTCGATCGAGTCCCTGCACCAAAGAAGTTGACAAGAGAAGAGCTTCGGGAGCAATCTGCGAAGCGGTTATGTTGGCATTGCGACGAGCCGTGGAGTTACAAGTATTGCTGTAAAAAAGGGAGACTTCTTTTGATTGAACCAGTAGAAGAAGAGGTCATTGAGCATTCAAAAGAGAGCCTTAAACATAACGAAGAAGATGCGGAAGAAGAGCCTTAATCGACCGACGTTACAGTACACACACTAGTTGGCTACTCAAACCTACAAACGATGAAAGGGAGACTTCTTATGATTGAACCAATAGAAGAAGAGGTCATTGAACATTTAGAAGAGAACCTTGAACATAAAGAAGATGCGGAAGAAGATCCACAACCGACTGACATTACAGTACACGCACTAGCCGGCTACTCAAACCCGCAAATAATGAAAGTTGGAGGCCTTCTTAAACAACAGCCGATCACTGTTCTCATTGACACGGGCAGTACTACTAACTTCCTAAATAGTAAGCTTGCTGTTCAAATAGCATTACCTATCGAGAATCGCTGCAGGTTTAATGTTAAGGTCACCGATGGACGGATTTTGAATTGTGATCGTAGGCGCCCGTAGGAGAAACTATTACTGCAGGACCAAGAGATAATTGCTGATTTCTTCCTTCTCCCTCTTAACAATCATGAGGCCATGCTCAAAATTAAATGGTTGACGACATTAGGTGATATTTCCTGGAATTTTATGAAACTAATTATGAAATTTTACAATAAGGAGAAACAGGTGACATTGCACGGGAAACGTGGGGGCGACATAACAGCGATTTGCACACAACAAATGGAGAAGGTTTTGCATAAAGCATGCAGTGGCTTTTTGGTACAACTTGAACAGCAAACTAAGGGAGAGCCAACAGAATTTGAAGATCCAAATCTACTTCCTTTGCTTGCTGAATTTTCAAATATATTTGATGAACCGCGCAACCTACCTCTTACCCGTCGGCATAATCATTGTATAACGATCCTTCCAGGCAAATCTTCAGCAAATGCTCAGCCATATCAGTATCCACATCTCCAGAAGGATGAAATAGAAAGGATTGTAAAAGAGATGCTCAAAATAGGAGTTATTCGGCCAAGTTGCAACCTCTACTCTTCATCGGTGCTACTTGTACGCAAGAAGGATGGAATAAGGCGAATATGTGTTGATTACCGAGCTCTCAATGGCATAACCATCAAGGACAAATACCTTATTCCAATAGTATATGAATTGCTAGATGAAAGGGAGCACAAATCTTTACAAAGCTGGACCTTTGATCCGGGTATCATAAAAAACGAGCGTGTGAAGAAGACATACCGAAAACCACCTTTTGAACACACAACAACCACTACGAATTTTTGCTTTCTTCAACAAAAGGTGAAATATCTTGGGCATATCATATCAAAGGAAGGTGTGGTAGTGGACCCTTTCAAAATTGGAGCAATGCAAAACTGGCCGACCCCGAGAAACATAAAATTGCTACATAGCTTTCTGGGTTTAACAAGCTACTACCGCAAGTTCATGAAAAACTATGGAAAGATCAATGCACCACTTACTTCCTTATTGGAAAAATATGTCTTTCAATGGTTGGACAGAGCCTCCGCTTCCTTCGACAAACTTAAGGCAGCCATGATGACGACGCCGGTGCTAATACTACCAGATTTCAACCGACCCTTCATTATTGAGGCCGATGCATCTGGAGTCGGAACTGGAGCCATTCTCATGCAAGATGGTCGACCACTCACATACACTAGCAAGACAATATCTCCCTCCCATCAAAATAAGTCAATATATGATGAGGAGATGCTCGTCATTGTGCGTACAGCAACGAGGTGGAGACCTTACTTGATTGGTCGACGATTTCAAATTAAAACCGACCATAAAAACCACAAGTACTTTTTGGAGCAAAAGATATCATGCCCTAAGAAGCAAAAATGGGTAACAAAACTTCTTGGATTTGATTATGAAATAACTTATAAAAAGGAGAAAGAGAATATTCTTACAGATGCGCTTTCGCAGCTACCCGAGCAAGCTGAAATTTCGACCGTTTCACTTCTGACTAGTGACTTCCTTGAGGATATTAAGATAGAATGGCAGGAAGATTCAGAGACTAGTAAGATTATAAAAAATTTGGAGGAAGCACCAAGCTCCGTGGCTCATTACAATTGGGACTAAAAAAAAATTACACTATAAGGGACGCATTGTGCGTATGATAAATTCTACTTGCATCGTCATGAGCAGATTTTGGACAAAGTTATTCGATTTGTAGGGTACTAAATTGAAAATGAGTATAGCATATCACCCACAAATCGATGACGAGACAGAAGTTGTAAATAGGTTCTTGGAGACAGCCCAAAGCCACCCGCCAAATATGACTATCCAAGGAGAACTCCAGACCCAGCCAAGTACCATTATTGATCGACGGATCGTGACTCAACGACGACGACCCACTACTAAAGTACTAATACAGTGAGTGAACCTACCAACAGAAAATGCCACTTGGGAGAACTATGATGACTTAAAGATCAAATTCTCAAAATTCATGAATCGTCAACATCGAGGACAAGGCTGATTTGAAGAGGGCGGGTCTGTTAGGACTCTCGCTAGGAGAGTCCTAATTGAGAGGGATATTCATGTAAAACCTACCTAAGCCGACTCCTATTAAAGAGGTGAAGAGGCCGGCTAGGGTTAGGAGGTTGTTTCTTAGAGAAGAATAAGGAGTTGTAAAGGAATAGGAGTCTTGAGTAGGAGTCATATTAGGAGTTGGTTAGAAGTAGGAGTCTTGAGTAGGAGTCCTATTATGAGTTAGGGTTTAGAAGCCCTATAAATAGTCATGTATTCCTCCTCTTTTCATAAGCAATAGATGAATCTTTTCTGCAGCCTTTGAGCAGCAACTTGGAGGAAGGAACCCCTATAGAGTTCCAAGGAGGCCGATCCCCTAAAGAGATCAACCCCAAGCTTAGAATCTGCAAGGGTTCTAATAGTGCCACCTAAGTTTGTTCTATTAGATGACACATAAGCCTTTTTTATACATACTTGCCACCTTGCAATCCTTATATTAGCCAAATCAAATGCATTAGAGGAGAAACTAAAGGAGAGAAAACTGTTGCATCTAACGTAGGATTGAGAAGAGAAGGGAAGAGGAATTGATATAGAAAAAGAGGCTTTGCTTTGGCTTGAGATTTTGCATCATTTTCACACATTTTGGACTCAAATTTTTCTAAAACAAGTGTTCTAACCCCTTCCTACAGAAATCTTGATCTCTAATTTTATCTTAATTCTGAAAACTTTGAAAGATTTTGGCTTCATTTTAATATTTCTATCGTTTGGGAATAAAATTATGAATCTAGAATTTTTTGAGATTTGACCTTTTTGTATTGTTCTAGCCATAACTTTCTGTAGAGATCTTGAATTTTAAAGAAAAAAATTCATCCAAAAATAGACTCACCTATGAAATCTGTAAAACATAGAATATCGGTTTTGACCTTTTAGTACTCTCTTGCATATAACTCTTTGTTGAAAACTCTAATTTATTTGAAACATCATTTATTAGAAATTAGTCTCATAAATCTTTCTGTGCATATCTGATTTGAAAGATTTGGAGCATAAATTCTTATTGAATCATCTGTTCTAATTACCTCTTTGAATTATGCAAAATAGAGATATTGTTCTATGACCTTTGATTGCTAAATTATTTATAACTCCTTGTTCGAAACTCCTATTCATACAAAACCTGAGTTATCTAAAACTATCTTTTGAATGACTCTAGTTTTATATAATTTGGAGTATAATTGGTTATCCACATAATTCATGTAATGTGCCTCTCAAATTCTACCAGAATCGAGCTTTTGTCGATTTAGCTTATTCTTGTTTCATCTCTTTGGAAATTTGATTTCAGCCAACATCCTTACTTCAATTGAGCTTTACATTATTATTTTAATTTACTGTATACTCTTATCCTTCAATTATTTGTATACTTGAATTTATTATGTAAAGTATATGTTTGTATCGTAATGTTTCGTATAGGCACATGCATTCTGTTATTCCGCATGTGTTTCCAAAATGTCCCAATTTTATTGTTCACAATACCCTTGTGTACTCTGGTGTTTGTGGGATAATATTAAATATTGCTAGAAATAGTAAAGAGATTATTTGGATCTTTGCTAGAAATGGTAAAAGGTATGTTCTTAGAACCCGCGATGCTCTATATTATGTTTGGGATCCCACTTCACCTTCTATTTACTTGATATGATATCTAAATCTTTAGTTATATGCCTATGTGTGCTTTGGATAAGAATGAAATGAATGCAATGACAAACACAACGTTTGAGCTTCTGTTTCGTATCTTTTGCAACAATGTACTCCACCTCTATAGTCGAGTTAGTAGTAATATCTTGCTTGGAACTCTTCCAGTATTTTGCTCCTCCATTCAGGATAAACACATACCTTGAATTATACTTACTATCATCGATATCGGACTGAAAACTAAAGTCTATGTAACCCTCAACCTTGAGGCTCCTATCTATATATAATAGTAAAAGATCCTTAGTCATTCTCAAGTACTTAAGGATATACATTACTGCTTTTCAGTGCTCTAAGCTTGGATTTGCTTGATACCTGCTCGTGACACTTAGAGCATGCACTATATTAGGCCTGGCACATATAAGGAAATCTAGGGTGATATCACATACACAACAAAAGAACAAAAAACAAAATATCAGATTTCCACGAAACGGGTTTCATCATCATGCGAAGATTTGTGCGCAAAAACCCATAGAACTTAAAACCACATGTGAGATAGTTGTATTATCTAGGGAGATCATATATCCCTGAAATCTTGCAGATCTATGGAAGAGGATGAAGGAGGTCAAGTGTCCTCCTCTCTAGTGGTGATTCATACTACAGGGGCTGCAAAGATGCTCCTCGAATCACTACCCAAATCTCTATACCTACTAGCTGAGGAGGAGAAGGGGAGAGGAGAAAAGTAGGTAGCAGCCAAGAAGGCCTATCCTATGGCCCTTTGGTTCCCACCTATTTATAGAGGCCTCTTGTCTACTTAACCCTAATAGATCCTACCCTATTAGGTATTGGATCTCCATCCTGTTAGAATCAAGAGCACTAAGGGGGGGGGTGGGGGGTAAATTAGTGTAGCGGAAAACTTTTGATGATTTAAAACGACGTTCGTACGATAAAAACACTTTCGATGAAAAATCGTTTCGGAAAGTTCTTCAACATAAGATTAAGCGAAGTATAATTGAAGAAAAGCAATGGAGGCAGTTTGTAGTTAAGATAGAGAGCAGAATGTAAATGCAAATTGAGATTTAGAGCGGTTCGATCAATTTTGACCTACATCCACTTTTGGCTTCCTCCTCCAATGAGGTCACCGACGTCCACTAGAGGCCTTCTTTCAATAGGCGAAGGTCAACCACCCTTTTATAGCTTTACTTCTTTTGACAGGCTTAGGAGACAACCCTTACAGATTTTCACTCCTCTCTTTAATGATCAAAACTTAGAAGGAAAGAGGGATAAGAACTTTTGGCCTTTTACAATACTTTTGAACTCTCAAATTCTCAAAATAAGATCAAGATTTTGGTGCCCTTTCATGCAGGAAAGGGTGGGGTTGATATAAGCCCCAACTAGTTCGAATTTGGAGCTAAAAAATGTTATCTCCCGGATTTCCATGGTCCTGACGGTACTACCGCCATAACTGAGTGGTACTACTGCCTGGCATTGCTTAGAGACCGAGCTCAGGCGGTACCACTGCCTGACAGTGACATAGGAGTGTCTAATTTGCTACAATATGTTCATATAGATCATGCTGATAATATGATATTTTTTTCAGCTAACAATATTGCTTTATAATCTTCAACTCAGCCTACTCAGATAAGACAGCTCATCAACATATTCCCTGCACAAAGGTAAAGCTATGTCATGGTACTTTTGTTCATGGCTAAGGAATATATTAAAGGAGTTGGTTAGCAGTTGTGACACGGGAGTGTCTAATTCGCTATAATATGTTCATATGGACCATACTAATAATATGATATTTTTTCACCCAACAATATTGTCTCATAATCTTCAAATCAGCCTACTCAGATAAGACAGCTCATCAGTATATTCCCT
>NW_008992759.1:39124-57222 GCF_000313855.2 Musa acuminata subsp. malaccensis | reverse complement strand
TCTGATTCCCATTGCACAAATCCAAGGACATCACAATATATATATGCACATATGCAATTGTTATAAAGTGATATACGCCAAAATATAATAAACAAAAAGATTATGTATAAAGTCACACGTGCCATCACTCACGTGATTGGCTTGCTGGGCACCTATGACTAGCATTGATGACATGCATGATTTGATCATGACATGTTGCTTGGATTTTTTAATCCAAGAGTTTTTATCAATATGGCCTATTGATAGGGGGGAGTTTGTTTAAACTCCAAGAGTTAAGGTTAACTCCGTCATCAAGTAGTTGTCATCATCAAAAAGGGAGAGATTCTTGAATCTCGTATTTTGATGATGAAACCACTTGATGTTTGTTTATGATTTAATATGTGTTTTGAGTGACGCAGGATACTTCGATCAAGATGAGACAATTAAAGTAGGAAAATCATGTTATGCCAGAGGAACATGTCAGAAGATTGGATGTCGGGCTAGTGGATCGGTCGACGTATCGATAGAAGGCTTCGGGCCATGGATTCGGGCATCGGGATAAGAAAATCAGGTATTGCGCCAAGGATATCGGAGTTGCGGAGTCAATAGGCCGATTGGGCAATAGGCCGCAAGAGAGGATGATGCACCGAAGAATCGGACGAAGCGTTGAGAGACCAATGACATGCTGGATAACTTGATTAATTACTTAGGAGTAATTGTCTAGATGAAGTTTTGTTTTACATGTGCAGGATTAACTACGATAGCTTGAAGACATAAAGCAAGTCTACCGGAGTCAAGTTCGATGGGTGTTCGAGAGTCCGTCGAGAGTCCGAAGATTCGTCGGAAGTGCTGCCGGAACCAACCGAGAAGAAATCGGGGACTTGCCGAAGTTTTCAGAAATCTGCCGGAGAAATCGTTGGAGGTTCGTGGAATCACCGAGAAGACCGGGAGCCTACTGGGAGTCTGCCAAAAGAAATCGGAGGGTGTATCAAAAGTCCGCCAGAAGATCGCTGAAAAGCTCGCCGGAAGGAAACTTGACATTGCCAGTTGAAAACTTGCTTAGGACTATGTCTTAATTGCGTAGTTTATATGTAATTAGGGTTAGGATTAAGGGTTAATCCTATAACCCGGTTAGGGGCCAATTAGGCCCGAGTTCGGACTAGTTTGGGCCAAGTTTGGAACCAAATCAATGAGCTGAAAAAGTCTAGGCAGTGGCACCGCCAGACTAGGCAGTGGCACCGCCCAGATCCCGAGAGGTTGAATAGTGGCACCAACGGACTGAGCGGTGGCACATCCCAGAACCCGAGAGGTCGGGCGTTAGCATCACCGGACTGAGCGGTGGCATCGCCAGTACACTGTCTGTCAAACACTAACAAGCGGTGGCACCGCCACTTACAGGCGGTGGTACCGCCAGCCTTGGGAACCCAAGAGAATTTAAAATTTAGAGACCAAATTTGAATCCTCTTGGGGTCTATAAATACCCCTCAATTCTCAGCAGAGAACACAACCTTTGAGAAGCAATAGATTGAGATAAAAGCCTTAGCAAAGTCTTTAGTAAGTCTTATTTTCAATTGCTTGAGTGTTCACCTCCTTCTTTCTCTTTGAAAATTTGTAAGAGTGTGAACCACTTGTAAAAGATTGTAAGAGGGGTATTTGTCCTTCCCCTTCAAAGTGATTTGCTAGTGGAAGTTGGGTGCCTCATCGAAGAAGGCTTCGCAAGTGGATGTAGGTTATTTGACCGAACCACTTTAAATTGGTGTTCCTTGAATGTGTGAGTACTTACCTTTCTGAAATCGTTATTTACACAGCAGCAAGCTTTCGATTTTCATCTTCTCACTTTACTCAAGCTATTATTGAATTGAAATCTCTTCGCATTTATGGAATCATTTTCAAATTTACAAGTTTTAATCCACTACACTAATTCACCCCCCCCCCCCCCCCCTCCTTAGTGCCGCTCCGAACCTAATAAAAGGTTCTATGATGTTTTGATCTCTTTAAATGATGAGCATGCTATCATACAATGATGCAATATCATGTTTACTTTGATACTGAAAATTTCTATGATAATTATGATCTCTATTGAATATCGAGAAGTTTTAATCATACATTTAACTTTTGAGTGATACAAGCACTAATGATATTACCTCATGCAAGTAATGATGAAAGGCTATGATAAAACATTTTATAAATGCATGAAGTGTTTATACATATCTTGATGTTTGATATATGGAAGTCATTGACAAATACATCTCTCATGAAAATTGAAGGAATTCCAATGGATATCTTAATCCTTGAAAGATTAATTTTCATGTGTGATAATGAAAGCATGTTTTAATGAATCCTTTCTCATGTGATAATTAAAGCATGTGTGTGATAATTTTCGTGAGGATTTGATTTCATATAGATATCTCGATCCTTTTTATTAATCCCTTCTCTTTGTCAAAATGATAATATTTTTTAATGAAAACTTATTTAACAAAAAACTTATTTATTGCTCTTAATGGATTCCCTCCTTACTTCTTTCCTCTTCTTCATGCAAATTGTGATGACAAAGGGGGAAAAGTTGTTGGAATCTATCTCTTTAATGTTGATAACATTTAATAATGAAAACTTGAGTGTGAAACTTGCTTGATTTTTTTTACCACACTTGCATTGTTCAATTGTTCTCTTTTTTGTTGATGACAAAGGGAGAGAAATAATACCAAAATGTGGTAAATTGATGACAAATGTATGTAATTTATTTCATCATATATACTTGAAATGTTTGCTTGATAAATTTCTTTCATTATGATAAGATATCTAGATCTTAACTTGCTATTTTACAATTGATATCTTGCCATAAAATGATGAATTGCTATCTTTGTCATCTTTCATATTTGAAATATCATACTTGAAAATGGATGTCATGCCTTGACATCATTTTGATAAATACTTGACATTGTATTTTGAGAATGTTAGATCATGATATGAATCATGATGAGCATGTTGATAAGTTTAATGAACTTAACTTATCAGTTTGATTCTTGAATTCAAAGGCCTTGAATTCAAGAATGTATTTTCTCAATTATGGCATATTGATGGGGGAGTTAAGATTAACTCCATCACCAATTGGTTGTCATTATCAAAAAAGGGGAGATTGTTGAATCTCATATTTTGATGATGAAATCAATTGGTAAATTATTTGATCTAATTCTTGTGTTGAGATAAGTGTGCAGGATTAACTACGATAGCAGTAAGGCGTAAAGCAGATGATGGGCCAAAGTCGAAGATTCAGAGGATATACTAGAAGCTCACTAAGAGTTCATCGTGAGATCACCGGAAGCATGTTAGAAGACTCTATTAGGATCAAGAGCGCACTAAGAGGGGGGGTGAATTAGTGCAATGGAAAACTTTCACGATTTCAAAAACCTTGTTTCGATTAAAACCGATTCAACTCAATTCATTTCGGAAGGAATTTGAGCTTGAAGTCTTAAGTGACAATGCAAGAGAAGACTAACGTGATTTGTAGCAGTGTAAATCACAAAAATGTAGATTTCGTAAAGTCTTCATAGAAAGTCGATCTCAAAAGATATTTTACGTCAAAGTGAATGTAGATGTATTTAAAACATAGTAGGGAGGAGAGGAAGTTTTCTATAAAGGAAAGATGCTCAAAGTAAATACAAACCGAGATTTAGAGTGGTTCGGTCGATTGTGACCTACATCCACTTTCGGCTTCCTCCTCCGATGAGATCACCGGCGCCCACTAGAGACCTTCCTTCAATAGGCAAAGGCCAACTACCCTTTTACTGCATTTCTCCTTTTGTCGGGCGTAGGAGACAACCCTTACAAGTTTCACTCCTCTCTTGAATGATCTCAACACTTAGAAGAAAGAAGGAGGAGAACTCTAGCTTTTACAACACTTTTAAGGCCTCAAAGACTCAAGATTAAAGCAAGATTTTCGTGCCCTTTCATGTAGGAAATGGTAGGGTTTATATAGGCCCCAATGAGTTTGAAAATAGAGCCTAAAAAAGTATTCATTCCCAGATTTCTGGGGTCCTAGCGGTGCCACCGCCATAACTGGGCGGTACTACCGCTTGTCATCTGTCACTAAGCGGTACTACCACTCAGTCTGGGCAGTACTACCGCTTGACAGTGCTCGAAGACCGAGCTCAAGCAGTACCACCGCTTGACAGGGGTGGTACCACCACTGGCAATAATAACTGCCAACGGTACCACTATCTGACAGGGGCGGTACTACCGCCTAGAATTCCTAGGAGATCGAGTCTCCTAAGTAGTGCCACCGTCGGCCAGGAATTTTGGGTCCGAATGGGCTATTCCATTCGGCCTAATTTGGATCTGTTAAGGGCCCAGTTGGCCCCTAATTAAGTTAGTGGGATTACCTCTTAATCCTAACTTAATCGAAACTCTAACTATGATAATTAAGACATCATTACTACAATTCGTGTTCCGGTGCATCAATTGCTCTTCTAGTGAACTTCCGACGAACATCCGACAAACCCTTGGTGATGCTTCGACTGACTCCCGGCAAGATCCTGGACTTCACGATGATCTTCTTGGCGAGTTCCGATGAGCTTCTTTGGCAAGCTCCTAGACTTCTCGGATGGTTCCCGCAGAACTTCCGATGAATGTCCGGACTTCCGACGAACTCTCGAACTCCCAACATGATCTTGGTCTTGACTTCGACACAACACTTGCTGCATATCTTACTGCAATCGTAGTTAATCTTGCACACTTTTCTCAATATATAGATTAGATAAACAAATGACAATTGACTTCATCATCAAAATTCGAGATTCAACAATCTCCCCCTTTTTAATGATGATAATTAATTGATGACGGAGTTAACCTTAATTCTCCATATCTATATGTCATACTTGAGAAAAGTCATTCTTGAATTCAAAGCCTTTGAATTTAAGAGATATATTGATAAGTTAAGTTTATTTAAACTTATCAATACACCCATCATGATTCCTATCATGATGTAACTTTCTGAGAATGATGTCAAGGCATGACATCCATTTTCAAGTCTTATATTTCAAACATGAAGGATATCAATCATAGCAATTTACCATATGGCAAGATATCAATTTGTAAAATTGGAGGTTAAGCTCTAGATATCTTATCATAATGCAAACATTTCAAGTGTATAGCAATTCATTCTATCATCAATTTACCACATATTTTCTTCTCCTTTGTCATCAATGAAAAGGAGAATGATTCAACAATAAATGTAAGTGTGGTAAAAATTCATGTAAAAAAAAATCATACCGATTATATATCAAAAGTTCATTAAAGATATAGCTTTCAATACTTCTTCCCTTTTATTTATCATCAAGACTTTGCATGAAGGAGGAAAAAGCCATTGAGAACCAACTTTGAATGAAGTTAAAAACAATAAGAGAGTTTCAATTCATTTTTCATTAAAAATGATAAAATCACGCTTCATTTTTCACAAGGATCAAGATATACATGTGAAATTAAATCCTTGCAAGTGTTCATCTCAAAAAAAAATCTTCCTTCATCGAGAAGGAATTCATGTGAAAAAATGATTACATCAAATCCATTTCTCAATAAAAATTCACAAAAGATAAGTCCATGAGAGATGCGTTTGTCAATTAATTCCATGTATCAAAAATCATTTAGTGATGGAGCATGGATATGAAATAAATTTGATATGGCTTAGACTCATTAAAAGTTTCATTCCAGAAATACATTGAGTCCGGAGGAGAAATGTAACAAAATCATGCATTCCGTCAATGTTTTGCCATAGCTTTTCAATTACAATCATGAAGGTAAACATGTTCATGATCATGAAAATTTTTAGCATCAAGGCACAAAATTTTCAACATTAAAGTAAACATGTTATTGAGGCACACAATCTTATCATCATGTAAAATTCGTATCATAAAATTTTCAGCATTGAATTTAAGTGATTGATCAAAGAATCATAAAAGTTTGAAAATAAAATTTAACAAATTCATGTATTCGGACAAATCAACATTCATAATTCTCTTCTAATAAAATCAAATTTTCTTCACTTAAAGGCTTTGTAAAAATATCAGCTAATTGATGTTTAGTATCAATAAACTCTAGGATTACATCATGATTAGTGGCATGATCTCGTATAAAGTGATACCTAATATCAATATATTTTGTTCTAGAGTGTTGAATGGGATTCTTTATTAAACATATTGCACTTGTGTTATCACATTTAATGAGGATATTTTTAAGATGAATCTTATAATCCTCTAAAGTGTTTTTCATCCACACAACTTGTGCACAGCATGCACTAGCTGCAATGTACTCAGTTTCGGTTGTAGATAGTGCAACCGAGTTTTGTTTCTTGAATGACTAAAAAACAAGTGCATGTCCCAAAAATTGACATGTTCCTAATGTACTTTTTCTATCTAGTCTACATCCAGCAAAATTCGCATCAGCATAAGCAATTAGCTCAAAATTCTCGAATTTTGGATACCATTATTCTAGATTTGTGGTATTTTTAAGATATCTAAGTATCCTCTTAACTACTTTAAGATGAGATATCTTAGGATTAGATTGAAAGCTAGCACAAAGACCTACACTAAATATGATATATGGTCTTGTTATGGTGAGATATAGTAGACTTCCTATCATACCCATATAAGCTTTTTTATCAAAGCTTTCTCCACTTTCATCAATTTCTAACTTAGTGGAGGTGCTCATAGGAGTGTTGATAGCTTTTGAGCTATCCATATTAAACCTTTTTAGCAAATTTAAAGTATATTTTATTTGACCAATAAAGATATCATTACTTAGTTGTTTAATATGTAAGCTCAAAAAGAAGGTTGATTCTCCCATCAAATTCATTTCATATTCAAGACTCATACTCTTAGCAAATGATTCATAAAGAGATTCATTTGTGAAACCAAAGATAATATCATTAACATAAATTTGATCAATAAGAAAATTATTTTCAAAATTTTTGATAAACAATGTAGTATCGACCTTGCCTTTAAAGAAATTATTTTCAATAAGAAATGAACTAAGTCCTCATACCAAGCCCTTGAGGGTTGTTTTAAACTATAAAGAGCTTTAGTCAATTTAAATATAAGATTAGGGTGACTATTATTTTCAAATCTGGGAGGTTGTTCAACATAAATTTCTTCGAAAATAAAGCCATTAAGAAAAGCATTTTTAACATCCATTTGAAATAACTTAAAATTATTACTACTAGCATAGGCAAGGAGCATCCTTATGGCTTCTAATTGAGCCACAAGAATGAAGGTTTCTTCGTAATCGATACCTTCTTCTTGGTTGAAACCTTTAGCCACTAATCCAGCCTTGTTTCTAACCACGATACCAGATTCATCTTACTTGTTTCTAAAGACCCATTTAGTACTAATAACTAAATGGTCATTTGGCCTAGGAACAAGCTTCCATACCTCATTTCTCTCGAATTGATTTAACTCATCTTGCATTGCGATAATCCATGAATCATCTTTCATGGCTTCGTCAATATATTTTGGTTCAATTTAGGAGAGAAAAACGGCGTTGGCACAAAAATTTTTAAGGGAAGAACGTGTTTGAACCCCTTTAGATGTGTCTCCTATGATTAGCTCCTTAGGATGAGAATCTACATACTTCCAATCCTTGGATAAGGATGTTTTGGAAGTGGATGCATCCAAGTTGCTAGTTGGAGAAGGGGTTTCATTTAAATTCAAAGTATCCAAATTAACATCATCATCAAAATCATTTTTCTTAATTTCGAAAATCTCATTGAAAATAACATGAATGGATTCTTCTATAATTAAAGTTCTTTTATTGAAAATACGAAATACTTTAGAAAACGAAGAATAGCTAAGAAAAATTCCTTCATCGGATTTAGCATCAAATTTTCCTAAAGCATCTTTTTCATTCAAGATAAAATACTTACACCCAAAAACTTTAAAATATGAAACATTGGGTTTTTTGTTGTTCCACAACTCATAAGGAGTTTTGGTGAGTAAGGGTCTTACTAGAACTCTATTCATGATATAGCATGTCATCTTTATGGCTTCGGCCTAAAAATATTTGGGTAGGCTATGTTCATTCAACGTGGTTCTTGTCATTTCTTGTAAATTTCTATTCTTTATTTCTACTACTCTATTTTGTTGAGGATTTCTTGGAGTAGAGAAGTTATGGTTATATCCATTAGATTCACAAAATTCTTGAAAATCATGGTTTTGAAATTCACCATCGTGATCACTTCGAATTGACGAAATCATAGAACCCTTTTCATTTTGAACAAGTTTACAAAACTTGGTGAAATATCTAACGCATTGATTTTTGTGTGTCAAGAAATAAGTCCATGTGTATCTACTATAATCATCTACAATGACAAAAGCGTATTTGCTACCTCCTAGGATTGATATAAAAATTGGTCCGAATAAGTCCATATGAATTAATTGCAAAGGTTTAGAGGTGCTTATTTGATTCTTAGATTTGAAGCTACCTTTTATTTGTTTTCCTAATTGACAAGCATCACACATATTATCTTTGATGAACTTGATATGAGGAATTCCTCTTACAAGTTTTTTGGATGAAATTTGGGTGATTAGTTTTATGCTAGCATGACCTAATCTCCTATGCCAAAGCCAAGCATCGTCATTCAAAATCGAAAAACACATTTCATTGCAAAGATCATTGATGTCAATGGTGTATACGTTATTTTGTTTTAATGCAATCATAGATATGTTTTTGTGTGGTTTTTCAATAATGCAAGCATTAGATTCGAATTTAACAATATATCCTTTATCACACAATTGACTAATGCTCAAGAGGTTATGTTTTAAACCATCAACTAAAAAAACATCTTCAATAAAGAAGTTGGATTTGTTACCTATGGTTCCTTTGCCAATGATTTTACCCTTGTTGTTATCTCTAAAGGTGATATATCCTTCATCTATGCTAGTGAGCTTAGAGAATTGAGATGGATCTCCGGTCATATGCCTTAAACATCCACTATCAAGGTACCATCTCTTGCTCCTAGCTTGTGATGGTATACGTTTCTACAAAAGATGTTGATTTTTAGGTACCCATTTGACCTTGGGTGCCTCAAAAACTGATCTAGATTATTTATCATGTTGCATAGAGTTCTTTACGGTTCCTTTAGAAACCCAAATCAATTTGTTTGGACTAACCTTCTTGAATGGACAATGATAAGCTCTATGTCCATGTTTGCAACAAAAGTTACATTTGTTTTGGTGTGAAAATGCAAGATAGGGCCTTTAATGAAGGTGGTTGGATTTTGGTGAGAGCTTCTCATAAATCCGATTCCACTTTTTTTTATGAACGTGACCCTTATTGGTAAGGATCATGTTCAATGACTTCCTACCAACCTCAAATTTCTTCAAGGTATCCTTGAGTAGCAAGTTCTCTTTTTGAATTATTTCTAAATTATGACATTTCGTACATGGAGCTAAACTATCTTTATGCTCAATTTTTAATTTATCAAAATTACCAACAAGAGTATCATGCTCCTTTTTTAACAATTTATATTTTCTACTAATTATTTTACATTCATCAAATAAATCATGGAAAGCATTTAATAATTCATCAAATGATAAATTTGTATCAATTGAACTTGATACCTCCTCTCCAATGGCCATTAGTGCATAATGAGCAACTTGCTCAATGTTGGGCTCCTCAATGCGCTTGAGTCATCCCATGTTGCTTTGAGCACCTTCTTCTTTGGAGTTCTCTTCTTGGCTTGGGGACATTCACTTTTATAGTGTCTCGGCTTCTTGCATTCGTAGCAAATTACTTGGTCTTTCTTAGGTTTAAATTTATTTTTAGTGTCATTTTTAAATTTATTTATTTTAATTAATTTTTTGAATTTCCTTGTTAAAAGTGTCAAGTCATCGTCAAAGTCCTCATCACTTGAGTTTTCTCTCTAAGTGGTCTTCTTGAGTTCTAAGTGTCATACCCTTCCTATTTTTTGGAAGAGTGTCCTCATGCTCTTCATGAGCTTTGCATGTCATTTCGTAGGTCATTAGTGACTCAATTAATTTTTCAAGAGGAAAGTTGTGTAAATCTTTGGCCTCTTGAATGGTCATGACTTTAGGGTCCCAACTCTTTGGAAGGGATCTTAAAACTTTGTTAACGAGCTTAAAATCCAAAAAACCTTTACCAAGTCCTTTCAGACCATTGACGACATCCGTAAAATGGGTGTACATGTCTCCTATGGTCTCATTCGGTTTCATTCGAAATAGTTCATAAGAATGTACTGAAAGGTTGATTTTTTACTCTTTCACTCTACTCGTGCCTTCGTGAGCCACTTCAAGTGTGTGCCAAATATCAAAAGCAGTTTCACAAATCGAAACATGATTGAACTCGTTTTTATCTAGTGCACAAAATAAGGCATTCATAGCCTTTGCATTTAGAGTGAAAGTCTTCTTCTCTAATTCATTCCATTCAATCATTGGAAGAGAAGACTTTTGAAATCTATTTTCTATAATATTCCAAAGCTCAAAATCCATAGAAATAAGGAAGATCCTTATTCGAGTCTTCCAATATGTGTAATTCGTCCCATTGAACATGGGCAAATGTGTAATAGACTGACCCTCTTGGTTCCCGGCAAATGTCATCTCTCTTGTGTTTTAATCCAACTGAGAGTGAACCTTGCTCTAATACCAATTGTTAGGATCAAGAGTGCACTAAGATGGGGGGTGAATTAGTATAGCGGAAAACTTTCACAATTTCAAAAACCTTGTTTTGATTAAAATCGATTCAACTCAATTCGTTTCGGAAGGAATTTGAGCTTGAAGTAAATGCAAACAAAGATTTAGAGTGGTTCGGTCGATCATGGCTTAGATCCACTTTCGGCTTCCTCCTCCGATGAGGTTACTAGCGTTCACTAGAGGCCTTCCTTCAATAGGCGAAGGCCAATCACCCTTTTACAGCTTTTCTCCTTTTACTAGGCTTAGGAGACAACCCTTATAAGTTTCACTCCTCTCTTGAATGATCTCAACACTTAGAAGAAAAAAGGAGGAAAACTTTAGCTTTTACAACACTTTTAAGGCCTCAAAGACTCGAGATTAAAGCAAGATTTTGGTGCCCTTTCATGCAGGAAAGGGCAGGGTTTATATAGGCCCCAATGAGTTTGAAAATGGAGCCTAAAAGTGTCCATTCCCGGATTTCTGGGGTCCTTGCAGTACCACCGCCATAACTGGGTAGTACTACCGCCTGTCATCTGTCACTGAGAAGTACTACTACTTAGTCTGGGCGGTACTATCGCCTGACAACGCTCGAAGGCCGAGCTCAAGCAGTACCACCGCTTGATAGGGGCGGTACTACCGCTAGCAGTAATAACTGTTGGTGGTACCATCGCCCAGAATTCCTAAGAGACTGAGTCTCCTGGGCGGTGCCACCGTCGACCCTGGTAGTGCCACCGCCGACCAGGAATTATAGGTTCGAATGGGCTATTCCATTTGGCCCAATTTTGGTCTATTAATGGCCCAATTGGCCCCTAATTAAGTTAGTGGGATTACCTCCCAATCCTAACATAATCTAAACTCTAACTATGACAATTAAGACATCATTACTGCAATTCATGTTCTAGTGCGTCAATCGCTCTTCTGGCGAGCTTCTAGCGAATATCCGACGAACCCTCGGCGTTGCTCCGACGAACTCCTAACAAGCTCCTAGACTTCACGACGATCTTCTTGGCGAGTTCCGATGAGCTTCTTTGGCAAGCTCCTGGACTTCTCAAATGGTTCTCGTAGAACTTCCGACGAACGTTCGGACTTCCGATGAACTCTCGAACTCCCAACATGATCTTGGTCTTGACTCCAGCACAATACCCGCTGCATGTCTTACTGCAATCGTAGTTAATCCTACACACTTTTCTCAATATATATATTAGATAAACAAATGATAATTGACTTCATCATCAAAATCTGAGATTCAACAGACTCGTCGAAAGCTCATCGGGAGATCGTCGGAAGCATGCTAGAAGACTAGTTGAGAGTTGGTAAGGAGTTCGCCGGAAGCTCACCAGAAGCTCGTTGAAATGCTCGCCAAAAAGTTCATTGAGTGAAAAATCGACGTACTGGACCATGCTTGCCTTAATCATAGTTAGAACAATAATTAGAGTTAATTTGGGAGGTAATCCTATCAACTCTGTTAGGGGCCAATTGGGCTCGGAGTTGGGCTGGTTTGGGATGGAGTCAAGGCCTAACCAGGATGTTGAATTCCTGGTCGGCGGTGGCACCACTAGGAAAATAGTACCCTAGGTGGGCGGTGGTACCACCGACAGTAAATGCTACTAGCGGTAGTACCACCCCTGTCAGGCGGTGGTAACACTAGAGCTCGGTCTCTGAGCTCTGTCAGACGGTGGTACCGCCCAATAATGGCGATGGTATCGCCAATACCTTGAAAATCTGAGATGAGATATGTTTTGGCTCCATTTTCTAAAGTCATTGGAGCTTATAAATACCCCACCCTTTTCTGTATGAAAGGGTACCAAAGTGTGATTATAATCTTGAGTTATTGGGGTGTAAAAGTGTTATAAACAAGTGCTAGAGTCCTCCTCCTCCCTTTCTAAGTTTTGAGATCATTCAAGAGAGGTGTAAGGCTTGTGAAGGTTCTCTCCGAAACCCGACAAAAGGAGAAAGAGCTGTAAAAGGTGATTGGTCTTCACCTATTGAAGGAAGGCCTTTAGTGGACGCTAGTGACCTCAACGAAAGAGGAATCCGAAAGTAGATGTAGGTCACATTGATCGAACCACTCTAAATTCTTGTTTGTATTTCATTTTGAGCAATTTACTTTAACTACAAATCATTTCATAGTAAACTACTTCTCCTCCTCATCTTGCTTTCACTATGCTTACGCTCTCTTATGTTTCAAGTTGCTATCTTTCTGAATCGATTTCCATCGAATGTATGAAATATTTTACGAAATCAAAAAATTTTCTACTGCACTAATTCACCCCCCCCTCTTAGTGCCGCTCTTAATCCTAACAAACACTTCTCCATGAAGGACTTAGGAGAAGCATCTTATATCTTGGGGATTCAGATCTATAGAGATAAATCCAAAATGATACTTGGCTTATCCCAACCTAAGTATATAGACACTATTATCAAAAGGTTTGACATAGAAAATTCCAAGAGATGTCTTATACCAATAAGACATGAGATATCACTTTCCAGAAGTATATCCCCAAAAATTCCTAAGAAAAGGCGAACATAGATAGAATATCATATACCTCAACGATAGGGTTATCATGTATGTCATGTCATGTACCAAGCCTGATATAGCGTATGCTCTAAGTGTCACAAGCAGATATCAAGTGAATCCAAGTTTGGAGTACTAGAAAGTAATAAAGTGTATCCTTAAGTACTTAAGAAGGACTAAGGATATTTTACTAGTATATGGAGGTAGAAGCCTCAAGGTTGAAGGCTACATAGACTCGAGTTTTCAGTCCGATATTAATAATAACAAGTTGAATTTAGGGTATTTATACACTCTGAATGGAGGAGCAATGTGCTCAAAGAGTTCCAAGCAAGATACTACTACTGACTCAACCACGGAGGCAGAGTACATTGCTGTAGTAGAGGCAGCAAAAGAAGAAGTCTGGATGAAGAACCTCATCGCAGATCTAGGAGTTGTGCTGGGCAACAAGGAGCTGATTCCCTTATATTACGATAAAAATAGGGTGATTGCTCAAACGAAGGAACCCAAGTCTCATTAGAAGTGTTTTGAAGAGGTTTCAGCTTATTAGAGAGATCGTGGCCCGAGGAGATGTAGTAGTGAAAATAGTTCCATCCGAAGATAATATTGCAGATCCACTAATAAAGCCATTGTCTCAAATTATCTTTGAGCATCATAGGAGTTTGATGGGGATCAAAAACAGAGGTGATTGGCTTTAGGTCAAGTGGGAGATTGCTAGTCATAAGTGCCCTACAAGCCAATCACGTGAGTGATGGCATATGTGACTTGACATATAATCTTTTTGCTTATTATTATTAGATATTTTATCACTTTTTATTACTTGTTACATGAATATATTGTGATGTCCATAGATTTGTGCAATGAGAATCGAATTATGATGATATCACAATAATGAGACCGATTTACCTTTAAATACATATCATAAATAATCCCGGTCATATGTTACTTGAGAGGGACATTGAGATAACTGAACAGACTAGTGTGCTATATACCCATCTATATAATGGATGCAGTTGGTCTCATGGCTGCTCATGTGGGGTCACTAAGGATACAATACAAATGCTCATTGGAGAATGAGTTCACTAATTTATCCTTTTACGAAATACTGGATAGTTGATGATATCTTATTATTAAATAGTGATTATGTAGGCCGAGTGTGTATTTGATCCTTAGACTTGAGATACCAAGGATGTCCTGTATGAGTACTCCACTCTTTGATACCGGACTTATAGGTCTGGAGGTTCTAGATCTAGCACAATCGATCATCGGGAGTGATAGCCAACCTTACAAGTACTATTGAGTGTCGATAGAGGATCATCCGCTCTCGGTATCATGAGAAGAATCATTCAGATTGAGAGAGAAAGAGTTCTTCGGGAGATTCCGATTAGAACAAGACTCGAGTAGAAATCGTATGGGTCTGACAGTATAGTGATATATAATCTTTGGGATATTAGATGGATGAGAGACTATAGGTACACGGTAACTGAGGATAGACAGGTCCAATGGATTAGATTTCCTTATATCGTCTAGCGACTATAACGTAGTTGCGTAGTACGTTCGTAGTCGATGAGTCAAATGAATTATTATGGAGATAATAATTTACTGAGTCAGAAGGAGTTTTGATAGGTATGATTCATAGCCAGCTCGATATTAGGTTTAGAGGGTCACACACATATGATAGGCGTTGCAATGAGTAGAAGTTCAAATATGAGATATCTGCCGAAACTCCTATCTTATTGGATATCCAATAAGTCCTTAAATTATTAGATCATATAAATAAGATCTAATAAAAGCCAATGAAAGATTATTGGATAGAGATCCACTAATCTAAAAGGCTTCGGTAGTTAGAATTCTTTTAAACTTCACGTGCGAATCCAAAAAGTATAATTTTCTGATGACATCATAAGCCCTTAGATTTTTTTGTGGTATTATATCAAGTACATATTGATTCAATTATTTTTCTTCCTCCACAAATAATTCATTCCTTATATAATAAATCTTTATTTTAGAGTAGTTTGATCACACAATTATATTCCTAAAAAAATTTCTTAATATTAATATATGAAATATATTATGAGCTTCAACTTTTTAAAACCTCATAAAACCTCGTATGACCAAATATATATATGACTCAATTTGTATCGAACTCCAAATCTAATGATAATCTTGTTTGAGAAATTTTCTAAAATTTCAATTCATATCTCTATATATATACATAATTTTTTTTTTTGTTTCATATGTTTCCTAATCAACTTAATTTTTCAAATGTATATTTAATTATGTCAAACATCGAAGGATTTCTTTCACTAATATCTACAAAATATATTCGTATGATGAGATTATAATAATACTTATCTCACAATTATAATTATTGCCAAGTCTCAGTTTGATGCCAAATAAAGTTGGAAGAAAATTATGTCCCATAATTTGTTGAGTTCTCTTACATTCCTACTAATTAAATTGGTACATAAGATAATAGATTGATTAATTCTGATGTCCTTAATTAATTTGATATTTGGATATCAAAATAAACTAAATAAAAAAAATGACTATTTTTTGAAAAAAAAAGGAAAGAAACAGAAGCAATAGAATAGCAATAACCCATCTAATGACACCGCCCAATGAATTATAATTAAAAAATAGTAGAAAGAAATAGAGATGACATGCGATGCTGCTTTGTTGATTTCATTATTATACGTTGTGATTTAGGTGTGTCTTGGTACGATCATAATCATTCCATGTTTTATTTTCTTTTATGCTCTAAAAGACTTGTGTTCCATCTAGAATACTAATCTTGAAATGATGTCGAGTAAATAGTTAGCGTGATAATGACTTTGTCGAAGAGTCTATAAGTTGAATGGTTGTATGGATATGACTCACTCAAAGTATGTTTTTGAAAAACCTGATCGTGAATAAAGTGAAAGTTAATGACTATATACTTTATCCATAAGCAAAAGACTGAATTAGCACATAGATAAATAGCATTAACATTATTATAATATATAGTTGGAGGAGATTATTGAAAAATCTAAAATTTTGATAGTTGATTTTGCAACTAGTTATTCTCAAAAGCAATGGAGGCAAATAGCATGATATTCGATCTCCATATGAGATTGAGTAATAGTTTTTTATTTCTTTGGACTCCAACTAATTGGGTTGGCTCCAAGAAAAATTAATAAGAATCGAAGCACCATCACATTATTACGATGATCCAAGAGAATACAAAAAGCATCATATTGCTAAATTAGAGCTATATGAGCCTAAATACCTATGGAGGACCCATCATATATTTTATTTTTTTATTAAATTATAGTATGATTTAGGCATAAGATATATTTATATTGGACTTTGGTTTTGATATAAGTTATCAAAGGAGATGTTATGCATACATCCTAAAATGTACATGATGATCTTTGAGTGAACATGTCTCCATCTTATAAATCCTTAACCCTCTCTTCTAGAATGGGAGATATATAACATTCGGTGAAATTTTATCTTACATTTTCTTTTATAATACTTTGAACCAAAGGCTGAGGGCTTATAGAGAAACTTGAGATATATATACCTCCATAGCATAAATTATAATATATGCACATTGAGCTTGAAACTTGTTTACGTTAGAAAGCCTGCTTCATCATTTCTCGGCTCATAGTTTCAGTAGGCATCAAGTGTTCTACCTCATAAAGTGTCCCGGCTAATTTACTTCAACACGTTCTCTCTGTTCTAAGAATCTAAGTTTAGTACATGGATCTCGCTACAAGGCCACTTTTTATCCCCTTTAATACATTGATTTACTTGCATGCTTGAAATCTAATTTCTTATTGGATTGAAAAGACATATATATAGTAGGGAAACATTGATTTACTTGCATCTTTATTACATATTTGAAATCTGTCCAAAATCCAAGGAACTCTTAAACTGAAACATAGAAGAAACTAATTATGAAGTTGCTGCCAAACTGCGAAACATAAGAACCTCCTATATCTTAGACAAGACCCTTGAGTTGATGCAAGGGCCCATCAAAGCAATAGTAGAAGATCTTCTCCTTGAGATACTCCATGTCTTAGAAGACCATCGTCGATTGATGTTCATTATCAGCATTCTTGAATTTTGTGGTATAGTGCCGTGTTTTCTCTCGGATCGATTGCCGGACTTTATCAACAAGTCATCATCAGTATACTTCTTCCTTGGATGACTCCATCTCTTCTTCATTGGTTTAAGTTTCTTCTCTCGACGAAAATGTTCTCCGAGAATCCATCACTAATGGGTTGTAGAAAGCATCGTTGATACTTTGGACTAATGCAGTAGGCGAGTCAAATGCATTAGTTGTATCGAAGAGCATTCGGAATGACTTGAAAGTAGCTAAATGTAGCTCCTTCCATTCGTTAGGAAAACCAGCATACGTATCATCCATATAAATCTCAAGGAACTCTCTTTCCTTTCTCTCTATTATTTTGCTAATGTGCTCAATTGAGTCTTCGTTAGTAGCCCCTTGGTTCTCTTTGACATACAGGAGCACCATATTGAACTTACCACCACGTATTTCTTTCTGGAAGAGATTATTACGTATAAGTAAACAACATATATAAATGGATAGAAATGAAATATAGAGAGATATATAAAGCGAATGTTGCAAACCTGGTAACTGTGGATGTCATTCAACAAGCGCGAGGTGATCATTGTCAACTTGGTAATGGTACTATACCGAGAGGTTAGTATGTGCTTTGGAACTTGGGGAATCACCAAGAAGCATGCCGGAAGAGTCATGACTTGTATGGCTATAGAGATCGCGGCAACCTCAAGATACTGGGTGACCGTAGGTGCGTATCTTTTCCTACTCCAATCGGATTCCTTTAACCACGACTCAAATGTCTCTCGCCACTTCAAACACAATAAATATTGTTAGTGGTTGAGCTAACACAGTTAATCGG
>NW_008992758.1:71746-83215 GCF_000313855.2 Musa acuminata subsp. malaccensis | reverse complement strand
TATATATATATGTTTATATATATATATACATATATATATATATATACGTATATATATATATATATATATTATACATATACATATATATATACACATATATATACATATATGTATAATTGATGATGAAACCAATCAATATGTGTTTCTGTTTTAATCTGCGTTTTTAGTGACTTAGGATGCTTCGATTAGAATCAGAAAATTAAAGTAGGAAAAATCATGTTGGGCTAAAGGAACATGTCAGAAGATTGGACATCGGGCCGGTATATCGGTTGACGTATCTATAGAGTGCGTCGGGTCGTGGATTCGGGCATCTGGCCAAGAAGAGCGGACATTGTGGCAAGAATATTAGAGTTGCAGAGTCAACTGGCCGATTGGGCAATAGGCCACATGAGAGGACGATGCGCCAAAGAATCGGACGAAGCATCGAGTGACTAATGACGTGTCGGACAACTTGATTAATGCTTAGTATTAATTGTTTAGATCAAACTTTGTTTTACATGTGCAAGATTAACTACGATAGAAAGGCATAAAGCAAAATGAAGCCCTGGAGTCAAAGACGCGATAACGTTGGGAGTTCGAGAGTCCGTCGAAAGTTCGGACGTTCTGTCACGGACTTAGCTGGTTTTGCCTAAGTCGTGCAGCACCCTTGCATGTCCGTCCGCAAAGGTCAGCCTCCTCGAAGCCTCCCATTATCCCTTAGGACCAACAAAAGAGAGAACGGGTTAGAGAGAACGCCTCAATTAGGATCCACAAGCAAACATCTCCGTAAATACTTCATAAACAAAGCAAATTACAAACAGACTTTACAAGCTCTGAACAGTTGCACAACAAAGGGTAAAATGGTCCATTATAGACCAAAAATCTCTCACACGTATCCACATGACACAACCTTTATTTATAAGCCTAAAGTGGCCACCAACCTAACTAAAATGGGACTATTAAGCCTTCGGCCGTCCCTCTACATGTTGTACAAAGCATGAACATACCAAAAGACACGGACATATATAAGCATTACATCAAACATCCTGTTTAGAAGTTTGTTCATGACATTCTCCCCCACTTATTCCTTCAACATCTTCGTCGAAGCCTTTGTCGACACTACAACTCCTCGCCATTGCTGAGTCTTCAATCTTCTGCTCCAGCTGTAATGCGCCTCCTGGCTCCCAGTTACTCTCCGCTTTTGCTTTCGAGTAGTCGAACCTTTGATCCGCCATGCTGCTTCAACTCGCCAATGACTCTGACTCTAGTGTGGGGTTGGCTGAGTTGTGTTGATCCCTGTTGGTTCCTGCAGATCCTCTAGATGAAGGAAAAGACCATCCTTACTGCGCCAGTCTCTCAAATGCTTCATGCTGCTTGAACTGGGTGGATGCTTGTTGGAGCTTTAACGAGCATCCTCTCGCAAACTTCTGAAGTTTTGGGTCCTTCCTCCACAAAATTTGCTCATTGACTCTTCTTTCACTTAGTTGTCACATCCAAGTAGGTTCGCATCACTTCCATTTTCGATTGGCATTTTGTTGGGAAATGAAGCGGACAATCTACTCTCAGTAACACTGATCACCGTTGGTGAGGATTTGACAACTATTGTCTTCCATTATCTTTGAAGGGTCTTTGAACATATGCAAAGCTCCTCTACTGGATAGATAAGAGAATTGGGGTACACGGTTTCGCCCATTCTCTTAAGAGTTGAGAAGGCAAAGGTTACTTGACTTCGCCCGCCTCCTCGAGGTTGTACTCCATGCATCGTGCTGGTTATTGGCCTTCGTCTGCTCTTTGCTCATACTTCTAAAGCACTTGAAGTATTTTCACTCCTTGCGTTGAGTTAGCTACTGTGATTCACCTTCTCAATGCCATCGAACTTCTGGAATGCAGGAAGTTTTCACCCCAATTTGGAGTAATTCTCTAATAGATTTGGTTGTCTCTAGGATTGTACCGTCTTCTCCATCAACCCTGCTGCCTACTCCCCTGAGTAGCAAAGGTACAGCATCGCGTACTGCCTGCTTCGTTCCTTGGTCGTGTACTCTTGCATGACCCAGTGTCCTTCACTTTCGACTATTTTGATGAGAAACTCATTGACACCGGTCTTACGAAGTTCCTTGGCCTCTGCCCTCTAGCCTTGTCTCGGTACTTGGAGTTTGCCTCTACATGCTCCACCTCCTCGGCCCCTTTCACGACCAAGTGCTCTCCCTCCATGAGAGCAAGGGATCAATGACTTTCATGGAAGTCCCGCCTCTACGGTACCATGGCGCTGCCATGCCCATGGCACTACTATCCGTCGCCTCGCATCTGCATCCCTTTTCTTCACAATCAGTAGATATGCCTCTGTGGCACTCCTCCGAGTCCACCTCCATTTTAACTGATTCTTGATTTTGGGTAGCTAAGTCCCTTTGGACTCATCGTCGCTTCCTCGCCCCTTTCGACCCCCTACTTCAACACCTCTGTGTTCTCTAAGCAGTCTATTTGGTCGATGGAAAGACAAACTGCAACTCCCATGCATGGCCTCTGCCATCACGTTGTAGGGTTTGCACCGATTCTGTTCTCCTTAGCTTCCTTGTTAGCAACGTTCGCTTACTCGACCTTGTCCTCTGACTTGCTGAGCTCCCTTAAGCGAATATGAGCTCTAGAGCAGTCTAACTCTCCAGCTGCTTTGATCATACCTCTGCATGATCAAGTCCCTCCCATGGGACTCACTAGTACTTGCATTCGAAATTTTCCCTTGGTGGAACCCAGCCCCCATATGCTGATGACCAACGTTTTCATCCGATGTAACTTTTGATGCACGCATGGAAGACCCGCCTCTGTGGTACCATGGCCTTCACTCCTTGAATCCATAGCCCTTCTTGCCGTCATGTTGTTCACCGAAGTGGAGCTTCTAGTAGCTCCTGATCATACCTCCATATTATCTAGTCCCTCTCGGGACTAGGTTGTGTGTATCGCATTGCCACGAACTGTTCCACCACGATTCGCTGCACCATGTCGCCTCCTGGTGACATCTTTATTGCATTCTGATCCTTGTGAGATGAACTCGAATTGTGAACCCTTCATGTGTGGCCTCTGCCAATACATCGCAGGGTCTCTTCCACCTTTGATTTTGTTCGCTCCTTTGGCAATCGACCTTCATCCACCCACTCTTGGGTCACACCTAGATGAAGTACCACTCTAGGATAGTCCGTCGCCTAGTAGTTCCCGAAGTCCCCCAACTTCGCTGCAATTAGTGCACCATTGTCTGGATCTTGGGCCTCTACCCCTACTAGCACAATCTTCGCTGCACACCGCTTCCTTCATAGCAACTCGAATGGTAACACTATGGCATATTCTTCAAGAGTACCCATCTCTACGTCCTCTTGCCCCGTGCTAAGGCCTTCTGAACCCAACTTCGCCTCTGCAAATTGAGTCACCTTAGTTCCTCCATCAAATGCTCCTCCGAGATAAGGTGCATGTGCCTAGAAGCTCCCTTCATCTTTGGCACCATGCAAGATGAGTTCGCTCCGTCAGAATGAATGACCCATGGAACAACATGATCCTGCTCTTGCCTCTACAAGAGTTCATGTCCTTGACTTCTATCCAAGGAAAGCACTATGCCTCCGCTCCATGTTCCATCTTCTATACTGGCTCCCTTCATGCGGCTTGGGTACTTCGCCAAGTTACACCCAAGTTGCTCCGCTCCTCGTTTTTGCATTGAGTTGATGGTGGCCCTCGTGCCCACCATTCCATGGGTCGGCCCTCCCTTGAGTCCGATCTCCATATCGACTCCAAGTGTGCCTTCATTTGTGTTGCTTTGGGTCGCTCCCCCACTTGATCTCGCGATGTATCCACCAATGCATACTCTCGAGCGAGATCATGCGATGACTCTTCACCGCTTGCTCAGTCCATTGAGCTTCGTGGAGTTGTTGTTTGTTAAGGTACTCCTCCTCAACTTGTGAGGTTCGTCTCACATGATTCTCCTCTAGAGAGCCAGGACTTATCCCTCCTAGATAACTATCCCGTTGGAGCAACATCTCTCTTCATTTCGGAGACCACCATCCCCTTGGACTACTCCGATCTACTGAACAAACTGTGCATTATTCTGCCTCCTACAAACGCACTTGCTAGATTGCGACTCCACGTCAATACAGCCCCTACTACACCACTCAAGGCCTAGCAACATGCTGAACTCATTGCACACTTCAGCCTCCTACGGACGTATCCTTCACATGTCGAAGAGAAAGTTTCAATGCTCCATGGCACCGAGTTTCGGTCACCTTGAGATGGCCATGAACATTCCATCGTCTGCATACAAGCCCATGCATGAGTACCAAATTCTTCAAGCTAGCAATTCCCCTCACCTCTGTGAACTTTGCATAACTCTTTTGGTCGTTGAGCAACTCATTCCACCTTGCATGGTCTCATCCTTTACCAAGCGCCTTGCTTGCCTTGAACACCATCAAGTATAGTTGTCAACGTTGAGCCGTAGCTCAAACTCAGCCATCCCAACCTTTATGCGCTCTGCATTCTTCCAAGCTTGCCTGTTCTCGTGGTGCCTCTTGCGCGAAGGGTTGGCCATTCCTCTGAATGCCAATGTCAGATGCCCGCTCCTCTGAGCAACTCATTTTCCCTACATCTCCATGCCCGTTTTCCCCCCAAATGGTCGCGTGTGTGCTGACTGCCCTCAACGCAGCCCCGCTAGGTCCCCCACATTTACATGCTAAGTGTTTCTATGAGTGCTTGTCCCACTCTGATACCATCTGTCACGGACTTAGCTTGTTTTGCCTAAGTCGTGCGGCACCCTTGCGTGTCCGTCCGCAAAGGTCAACCTCTCCGAAGCCTCCTATTGTCTCTTAGGACCAACAAAAGAGAGAACGAGTTAGAGAGAACGCTTCAATCGGGATCCACAAGCAAACATCTCCGAAAACACTTCATAGACAAAGTAAATTACAAACAGACTTTACAAGCTCTGAACAGTTGCACAACAAAGGGTAAAATGGTCCATTATAGATCAAAAATCTCTCACACGTGTCCACATGACACAATCTTTATTTACAAGCCTAAAGCGGCCACCAACCTAACTAAAATGAGACTATTAAGCCTTCGGCCATCCCTCTATATACTGTACAAAGCATGAACATACCAAAAGATACAGACATACATAAGCATTACATCATACATCCTGTTTATAAGTTTGTTCGTGACAGTTCGTCGAAAGTTCTGGAGGAACCTGCCAAGAAGTCTCAGAGCTTGCTAGAGAAGCTCATCGTAACTCGACAAGAAGATTGTCGTGAAGTCTAGGAGCTTGCTGGGGGTTCCCCTAAACATTGTCTAGAGATCGATAGTAGTTTGCCATAAGATTACCGGAAGCTCGCCGGAAGAATAGACTTACAGACTTTGTTTAGCTTAGAATATGTCTTAGGAATCATAGTTAGCATGTAATTGGGCTTGGATTGGGCCAACCCAATTACGGGCCAGCTAGGCCCTTGTAAGAACTGTGTTGGGCCCAATAAGAAGTCCAAACAATGCCCCAAGGAGTCTCACCATCGTGGCATAGTCTTCGAGACTGTGTCAGGCGATGGTACCGCCAGTCTGGTCGGTTTTACCACCCCTAGTAGGGTGCCAGGCAATGGTACCGCCCAGCACTACCCCCCAGGCAGTGGTACCGCCCAACGCAGGCGGTGGTACCGCCCGTGCCCGGGGAACCCGGGATGAGATATTTTTAGGCCCCAAGTTTGAATCAACTTGAAGCTTATAAATACGCCTCTCATCCCTGGTTAAAGCACACAAGCACAGAGAGCAAAAAAGAAAGAAACGCTGTAGAAATCACTTTAGAAATTCCCTCCTCCACTTTAAGTTTAGAATTCTGTAAGAGGAGTGTGAGTGCTTATAAGAGTTATCTCCTAAACCTGTGAAAAGGAGAAGAGGGGTATAAGGAGTTGGTCTTCTACTAAAGGAAGACCTCTAGTGGACGTCGGTAACCTCGTCGGAGGAGGAAGCCAAAAGTGGATGTAGGTCAAAATTGACCGAACCACTCTAAATCTCGGTTAGCATTTACATTTTGCTCTTTATCTTATCTACAAACTGCCTCCGTTGCTTTACATCAACTATACTTCCATTTTGATCTTAAGTTAAAGTTCTTTACGAAACAACTTTTATGTCGGAATCAGTTTTCAACGTACGAGAGATTTGACAAAGTTGATAAGTTTATCCGCTATACTAATTCACCCCCCCTCTTAGTGCTGACCCTGATCCTAATAATTGGTATCAGAGCCTTGTTTTCTAATTTGGTTTAACACCCAAATAGAAATGGCTTATATTGGTTTTCAAGAGGGTCAATCTCTCTTTCGTCCTCTCTTTTTCAATGGGACAAACTACACTTATTGGAAAACTCAAATGAGAGTTTTCTTTCTTTTGATTAATTTAAATTTATGGCACATAGTCGAAAATAGATTTGAAATGTCTTCTCTTCCAATGAACCATTGGAATGATTTGGAGAAGAAGACGTTTTCTCTAAATGCAAAGGCTAAAAATGTCTTATTTTACGCTTTAGATAAAACAAAGTTTAATCGGGTTTCTTTGTGTGAAACGACCTTCGATATTTGGCATATTCTCGAAATCACACACAAAGGTACAAGTAGTGTAAAAGATTCTAAAGTAGATTTTTTAATATACGATTTTGAACTTTTTCGAATGAAACCAAGCGAAACCATTGTTGACATGTACACCCGTTTTACGGATGTCATCAATGGTTTAAAAGCACTTGGTAGAAGTTTTTTGGATTTTGAACTTGTGAACAAGATTTTGCATTCTCTTTCTAAGAAGTGGGATTCAAAAGTAATGGCTTTATAAGAAACAAAAGATTTATATATTTTTTCACTTAAAGAACTTATCGGTACATTAATGACATATAAGTGGTGCACAATACACTTGATGAACATGATGAACAAAACCACCTTCCAAAGAACAGAAAGGATTTGGGACATAGAACATTTGAAGACCACTCGAGCATAAGCTCAAGTGATGGTGAACTTGAACTCATTACTATGAAATTTAAAAAGTTCATGAAACAAAAGTTGAAGAATAAAAATAAACTTAAAAAGAATGCAACTACTTGCTATGAACGCAAGAAGAAGAAAACAATCTTGGACGAAACAAGCTCATCCAAAGAAGAAAGACAATCAAACAAAGGCGAGGTGACAAACTACACCTTAATGATTTTCGATGATGAGGTAATCAAAATACCTTTAATTTATTTCAAAATTACATGATATTTTTCATGATGCATTTTCCTTTTTTTATTCAGTTTAGAATTAATTTTCTTGAAAATTACATGTTTTATAATGAAAATACAAAAGTTAGGAATCATGCTTATTATTTTAGTAATTTTAAAAATAATCATAAAAATTACATGTCTATGATAAACAAAATGATTTTGATTAAAAATGCCTTATGAAATCATGTTTGATGATATCAATCCTAATAAATTTATTTTTTGAAATTATGCATGATGATTTGAAGTAATGATGTATTTTGAGTGATTTATGCCTTATTGATCTTGATAATTTTTATGATGATAAATCTTGCACTTTCATTTTAAACGATGATATATATATTTTGATTTGGCATAAAAAAAAGACAAAGGCATGCTTATATGAAACAAACTAAACAAGGGAAACCTTTCTCCTCGAAAAATTTCTCTATTTTATCAAATTTTCAAAAAGGAGATTAATGAATCCATTTGTATTATTTTTACGAATCTCTTAGATTTTGATTTGATAATTTGATGATTTAAAATTGAATAAATTTTTATCCAAATCATGATCTCGATTCCTTGATACTTATAAATTAAGATTTATTATGAATCAAGATTTTTTATTAATCGTTCTCCTACGATTCTACTTGATATTTTTTAAAGAAGAGATTTACTATATGAATCATGTCTTTTGGTATTCAAGTGATTTTATCCTTCATGACATAATTTCTTTGTATCTATGGCTTGAAATGTTTTGGAATGATGCATGCAACATGATGATTTTTCCCTTACATAAAAATGCATGCAACACTATGATTTTTGAAATAATGTGAAAATTAATAATTATCATTTTCTAAAATAATACTCTAGAATGATGATTTGGAATCATGCATGTAATGATGATTTTATATTTATATACATGATGATTTGGTATTATGCATGCAATACTTTAACTTGTGATAATGATGCATGCAATGATGAAATATTCATGATAAAATAATTGTTTTGACATTCATGACTTGAATTTTCATCTATGCTATTTACCTTTGTTATAATTTGAAAAATGATATTAAGGATCTTCTTCTTTTTGACAATGACAAAGGGGGAGCAAAACTTGCTAGAAAGCTTGCACAATTCGAAAAGAGACAAACTTGCTAGCTTGCTAATATCAAAAAGGAAGCAAGAAGTGCTATCTTGCAAATCTCAAGAGAAGCAATGTTTGCCATCTTGCACATCTCAAAAAATCTCAAGAGAAGCAATGTTACACATTTCAAAAAGAGGCAAAATAGTCCATCTTGCACATCTCAAAAAATATAAAATTTTGCTAACTTTTTTATGTGTAAAATTTGATAGCTTGCATACTATAAATTTGCATACCAAAAGTGCTATCTTGCCTATCTCAAGAAGCAAAAATGCTAAACTTACACATCTAGCAAAAGTTACAAACTTGCATAACTCTAAATTTTTGCTAGCTTGAATGATGATAAAAATGGATATTATGTTTTTCATGCAATGTATTGAATTTATATCTTAAACACATGATAGTTGGAACTTCTCCTTTTTGTTAATGACAAAGGGGGAGAAGTATGTTGATGTCATGCATGATATGATCATGACATATTGCTTGGATTTTTGAATCCAAGAGTTTTTATCAATACGACATATTGATAGGGGGAGTTTGGTTAAACTCCATAGTTAAGGTTAACTCCGTCGTCGGTTGGTTGTCATCATCAAAAAGGGGGAGATTATTGAATCTTGGATTTTGATGATGAAACCAATAAATATGTATTTATATTTTAATCTACGTTTTGAGTGACGCAGGATGCTTCAATCAGGATGAGACAATTAAAGCAGGAAAAATCATGTTGGGCCAGAGGAACATGTCAGAAGATTGGACGTCGGGCCGGTGGATCGGTCGACGTATCGACAGAAGGCTTCGGACCATGGATTCGAGCATCGGGCCAAGAAGAGCAAACATTGCGCCAAGGATACCAGAGTTATGAAGTTAATTGGCCAATTGGGCAATAGGCCGCAGGAGAGGACGATGCGTCGAAGAATCGGACGAAGCATCAAGAGACCAATGACATGTCGGACAATTTGATTAATGCTTAGTATTAATTGTCTAGATCGAAGTTTGTTTTATATATGCAGGATTAACTATGATAGAAAGGCATGAAGCAAAATGAAGTCTCGGAGATAAGGACGCGATCACGTTGGGAGTTCGAGAGTTCGTCGGAATTCCAGACGTTCGTCGGAAGTTCTGGAGGAACCAGCCGAGAAGTCTTAGAGCTTGCTAGAGAAGCTCATCAGAACTCACCAAGAAGATCATCGTGAAGTCCAGGAGCTTACCGGGAGTCCACTGGAACATTGCCGAGAGATCGTCGGAAGTTCGCCGGAAGATCACCGGAAGCTCACCGGAAGAATAGACTTACAGACTTTGTTTAGCTTAGAATATGTCTTAGGAATTGTAGTTAGCACGTAATTGTGCTTTGATTAGGCTAACCTAATTACGGGCCAGCTAAGCCCATATAAGAACTGTGTTGGGCACAATAAGAAGCCCAAATAGTGCCCCAAGGAGTCTCACAATCGTGGCAAAGTCCTCGAGACAGTGTCAGGCGGTGGTACCACCAGTTTGGGCGGTTGTACCTGTTGAATCTCGTATTTTGATGATGTAACTACTTGATATATGTTTAAGATTTAATCTGTGTTTTGAGTGATGCAGGATTCTTTGATCAGGATGAGACAATTAAAGCAGGAAAATCATGTTGTGCCGGAGGAACATGTCAGAAGATTGGACGTTGGGCCGGTGGATCAGTTGACGTAGCGACAGAAGGCTTCGGGCCGTGGACTCGGGCATCGGGCCAAGAAGAGCGGGTATTGTGCTAAGGATATCAGAGTTGCGGAGTCAACTGGCCGATTAGGCAATAGGCTGCAGGAGAGGACGATGCGCCGAAGAATCGGACGAAGCGTCGAGGGACCAATGACATGCCGGACAACTTGGTTAATTGCTTAGGATTGATTGTCTCGATCGAAGTTATGTTTTAAGTGTGCAGGATTAACTACGATGGAAGAAAGACATGCATGCAGCAGGAGTTGTGCCGGAGTCAAGACAATGATCACGTTGGGAGTTCGAGAGTTCGACGGAAGTTCAGACAGTCGTCGGAGGTTCTGCGGGAACAAATCCGAGAAGTCCATAAGCTTGCCAAAGAAGCTTGTCGGAACTCGCCAAGTGAATCGTCACAGGTCCAGGAGTTTGCCGGAAGTCCGTAGGAGCATCACCGAGGGTTCATTGGATGATCAACGAAAGTTCACCGGAAGCTCGCCGGAAGAAGCGATTGACGCACCGGAGCAAGTTGCAGTAAATGTCTTAGGGAATATCGTAGTTAGCACAATGATTAAGTTGGAAATGGGAGGTGATCCCATTAACTTAATCTTGGAGCAATTTGGCCCCTGAAAAACCCAAATTGGGCCGAATGGATAAACCCATTCGGACCCTGATTTATGCCAGGCGGTTGAACGGCCCAAGGCAGGAGGTTGCACCGCCTGGGCTCAGTCTCCGAGCGAGACTGGGAGGTGCAACGGCTCCAGCCAGGCGGTGGCACCGCTTGGGCTCAGTCTCCGAGCGAGACTGGGCGGTGCAACCTCCCCTAACAGGAGGTGCAACCGCCCCTGACAGGAGGTAGCACCGCCTAGAGGCTCAGTCGTCGAGCTCTGCCAGGCGGTGCAACCGCTCCAGTCGGGAGGTGCAACCGCCTGATCCCGAAATTTCGGGAATTGACAGTTTTGAGCTCTAAATTTGAACTGGGTTGGGGCCTATAAATACCCCACCCATTCAGCACTGAAAGAGTATGAACTTACACCGAAATCTTGATCTTTTTCTGTGATTCTTAGAGCTCAAAATTGTTGTAAAGGCCAAAAGTTCTTCTCCCTCTTTTCTTCCAAGTTCTGAGCTGTAAAGAGAGGACAGAAAATTCTATAAGGGTTGTCTCCTAAGCCCGTCAAAAGGAGTGAAACTGTAAAAGGGCGGTTTGCCTTCGCCTATTGAAGGAAGGCCTCTAGTTGACGTCGGTGACCTCGTCGGTGGAGGAAGCTAAAAGTGGAGTAGGTCAAGATTGACCGAACCACTCTAAATCTCGGTTTGCATTTACTTTGAGCATCTTATCTTTACTGCAAACCTCCTCAATAGCTTACTACCTTCTGTTGTTTTTACGAACGTTGTTTCAAAGTTCAGTGCTTTCCGAATCAGGGTTTAA
>NW_008992758.1:0-12809 GCF_000313855.2 Musa acuminata subsp. malaccensis | reverse complement strand
CAATTTTTTACAAGTGGTTCACTCTCTTATAGATTTTCAGTAAGAAAGAAGGAGGTGAACACTAGCAAATTGAAAACAAGACTAGCTAAGACTTTTCTAAGGCCTTTCTCTCAATCAATTACTTCTCAAAAAGTTGTAATCTCAGCTGAGATTTGAGGGGTATTTATAGGCCTCAAGAGGATTCAAATTTGGGCTCCAAAATTTGAATTCTCTTTGGTTCCCGATGCTGGTGGTGCCACCGCCTGTCAGTGTCAGACACTGACAGTGGACTGGCGGTGCCACCGCCCAACTCTCGGGTGTTGGGCGGTGCAACCGCCCAGTCTGGCGGTGCCACCGCCAGACCCTTTGGTTCACTGGTTGGGCTTCAAATTTAGCCCAAACCAAGTCTAATTTTGGGCCCAGTTGGCCCTTAACCAGGATATAGGATTATCTTTTAATCCTAATCCTAATTACAAGTGAACTACATAACAAAAAAAACATCCTAAGCAAGTTTTCAACCGTGAACGTCGAGTCTTGTTCCGGCGAGCTTTCCGACAAACTTCTTCCGACGAACTCCCAGCAAGCTCCCGATCTTGTGATGACTTTAACGAGTAGCCGAGCCTTCTCGGTGATCTCCGTGAACCTCCGACGATCTCTTCGGCGAACTATCGAAAATTCTGACAGGTTCTCGATTTCTTCTCGGTTGGTTCCGGCAGCATCTCCGACGATTCTTCGGACTCTTAAACATCCATCGAACTTGACTCCGGTATTCTTGCTTTGTGTTTTCTGGTTATCGTAGTTAATCCTGCACACTTAACTCAATAATATGGATTAGATCAATTAACCCATCAATTGATTTTATCATCAAAATCTGAGATTCAACAGTTCTAACACCTGGTATCAAAGCAGCATTCTTGGCATCTCGCTGCCCTTCCATAGCCATCCATCAACCCTCCACAACCGCCCAAAGCAATTCCCACAATTGCTTAAACGATCATCGCCAAATTCCGCCATCATCTCCACCACCGCGGATCATCCCGTGAATTGCAACAGGTTCTAGTTTCCTACCTTACTGCTGCTGCAATTTAGTTATCCCTATCCGAAAATCAAAAAAAAAAAATTGTTCCTATATTGCTGCATAAGCTTTTCGTTATAAAGTTTTCATCTCTACAACGAAAGATACATTGTAGAATTTCAGCCGCATAGCACTGTTTGTTTGATCTTGATACTATATTTTCTCTGTCATATAAACTAAGATATTACTGTCAATTCCCTCCTCAAATCTCTCAAATTTTTTGTGGAGATTTCGTCGAAAAATCGATGTTTCTTCGACGACAATTCTATTTTTACAAGACAACACAATTCTGCAGCAAACTTTCACTGATTTCTATCAAACCTTTGCTGCTATCCACCACAGATCGAAAACTTTTATCCACAGCCCTAAAACTCCACCAAACCACACCCTCAAACTACACCCAAAAAAGACACAAAATAAACCTAAATCGCAGCCTACATCTACCAATCCACCAACCTTTTCAACCATCACTTCTCTCAACCTATACATGCCTTTAACCCAACAACAAAAGAGAGATCTTAACATCACAGATTTGGAGTCATATACTATGGCATCTAAGGAGGCAATCAATACTAAATTTGAAGCCTTTGAGGCACGAATGGAGGATAAGATTCGGACTCTCCTTACCGAATTCAGTTTGGACCGACCACCAAGCCCAAAGAAATCACATCGAGGAGAGAGCTCTAACCAATCACATCATGCCCAAAGAGATGACTTCCAAGAGAGGGGAGGCTCTATGACCGACCCCAACTATTCGCGCATGAGAGTGGACTTCCCTAGAAGGGAAGAAGGAGACCCAATTGGTTGGATCTCGCACGCGGAGCGATATTTTCGGTACCATAAAACTGTGGATGCATCCATGGTAGAAATTGCAGCTATACATCTTGAAGGGGATGCCATACAATGGTTTGACTAGTTTGAACACACTTATGGAGTCCTTTCATGGCGACAATTCAAAAAAGGACTACTGATCCACTTCGGACCAACTTATTACGAGAACATTGATGGACAACTAGCAAAGATCCAACAAACCTCCACCATTCAGGAGTACCAAACCAGGTTTGAAAGGTTATCTAATCAAACTCGTGATTGGTCTAAAAAATAGCTATTGGGGACCTTTATTGAGGGCTTAAAGCCGGAGATCCGAGGAGAAGTTAAGGCGCGACAACCATAAACGCTTATGGTAGCCATCTCTTTCGCACGACTTCAAGAGGAGCGATTGAACCATGAAGCCCGGAGGACTAGGATCACTCCTCGACCTACAATACTAAAGCCCTCAGCCCCCCCTACTATCAACTGAGTCCCTGCACCGAAAAGGTTAACAAGAGAAGAACTTCGGGAGCGATCTGCGAAGGGGTTATGTTGGCATTGCGACGAGCCGTGGAGCCACGAGCATCGCTGTAAAAAAGGGAGACTTCTTATGGTTGAACCAGTAGAAGAAGAGATCATTGAACATCAAGAAGAGAACCTTGAATATGAAATAGAAGATATTGAAGAAGAGCCACAACCGACCGACATTACGGTACCCGCACTAGCCAGCTACTCAAACCCGCAAACGATGAAAGTTGGAGGCCTTCTCAAACAACAGCCGATTACTGTTCTCATCGACATGGGCAGCACTAATAACTTCCTGAATAGTAAGGTTGCTGCTCGGATGACACTGCATATTGAAGGTTGCAGCAAGTTCGATGTAAAGGTGGCCGACGACAGAATCCTAAAATGCGACCAAAGATGCCCGCAGGTGAAACTATTACTGCAAGACCAAGAAATTATCACTGATTTCTTCCTCCTACCACTTGATGAATATGAGGAAGTGCTTGGTATAGAATGGCTCACTACACTAGGTGATGTCTCTAGGAACTTTTCTAAATTAATTATGAAATTCTATTGTAAGAGCAAACAGATCATCCTACGCGGGAAGCATGAAAGCAACGTTACCACTGTTTCGACCCAACGAATGGAGAAAGTTTTACACAAGGTAAATGGTGGCTTTTTGATGCACCTCTAGCAGCAACCAAAGGGGAAGAAAATAGAAATTGAAGATCAAAATCTTGCCCAATTGCTTACTGAATTTGTCGACATTTTTGCTGAATCATGCAGTCTTCCTCCTTCTCGACAACATGACCATCGAATTCCAATCCTTCCAGGCAAGCCACCAGCGAACACTCGACTGTACCGATATCCTCACCTCCAAAAAGATGAAATTGAAAAGATCATAAAGGAGATGCTTGAAACAGGGGTGATTCGGCCAAGTTGCAGCCCTTATTCCTCACCAGTGCTACTTGTACGCAAGAAGGACGGAACTTGGCGGATGTGTATCGACTACCGAGCTTTAAATGACATCACCATCAAGGACAAGTACCCAATACCAGTGGTGGATGAACTTCTTGATGAATTAAAAGGAGCTCGAGTCTTCACGAAGTTGGATCTCCGATCCGGTTACCACCAAATTCAGGTATGTGAAGATGACATTCCAAAAACTGCATTCCGCACATATGATGGTCATTATGAATTCTTGGTAATGCCTTTTGGACTCACTAATACTCCTTCAACCTTTCAAAGTCTCATGAATGATATTTTTTGGAGCTTTTTTCGTAAATTTGTGCTAGAATTTTTCGATGATATTCTTATTTACAGCCCTTCTCTTGAGACTCACTTTCAGCATTTACGGATTGTTCTAACGATCCTTCGGGAGAATACTCTTTTTGTTAAGCAACCAAAGTGTAGCTTTCTCCAACAAAAAGTAGAGTACCTTGGGCACATAATATCAGAAGAAGGAGTGGCGGTAGACCCAATAAAAATTGAGACAATGCAAGGCTGGCCGAAACCTACAAACTTGAAATTACTACGCAGGTTCCTTGGACTAACAGGCTACTACCAAAAATTTGTTAAGGACTATGGGAAGATCAGTGCACCACTCACTTCTCTACTGAAAAAAGATGCTTTCCAATGGTCGGACAAAGCCTCTACTGCCTTCGACAAACTTAAGGTATCCATGACAACGATGCCGGTGCTAGCGCTACCAGATTTCAGCTGACCCTTCATCATTGAGACCGACGTATCTGGAGTCAGAATTGGAGTTGTTCTCATGCAAGATGGTCGACCACTCGCATACACTAGCAAGGCATTATCTCCCTCCCATCAAAACATGTCAGTATATGATAAGAAGATGCTCGCCATTGTACACGTAGTAATGAAGTGGAGACCCTATATGATCGACCGACGATTTCAAATTAAAACCAACCATAAAAGCCTCAAGTATTTTTTGGAGCAAAAGATATCATCCCCTGAGCAACAAAAATGGATAACCAAACTTCTTGGATTTGATTATGAAATTATTTACAAAAAGGGGAAAGAAAACGTTGTTGTAGATGCACTCTCACGGCTACCTAAGCAAGCTAAGGTTTCAGCCATCTCCCTTCCTACCACTAGTCTCCTCATGGACATTAGGGAAGAATGGAAGAAGGATCCATAGATCAACAACATTATAAAAAAATTGGAGGAGGATCCAAGTGCAATAGCACACTACACTTAGGATTCGAGGGATCTACGCTACAAAGGTCGTATTGTGCTTATACCTGACTCCCTTTGTATCACAATCATCCTGCATGAAATGCACTCTATACCTTCAGCAGGGCACTCTGGATTCCTAAGTACCTAAAAAAGAGTGAAGCAAAATTTTTATTGGAGAGGGATGAAAAAAATTATTGCTGAATATGTGGCACAATGTGATGTATGTCAACAGCACAAGGGTGAAATTATGGCAAATCCATGGAAACTACAACCACTACCTATACCAGACTTGGTGTAGACTGACATCTCCATGGAGTTCATTGAAGGGCTACCACCTGCCAAAGGTAAAAGCACAATTCTCGTGGTGGTTGATCGACTTACGAAATATGCTCATTTTTGTGCTGTGAGAAGTCCCTACACTACTGCTAGTATTGCCCAAGTTTTCATAGAAAATATTGTTAAACTGCATGGGATGCCAAGGTCCATTGTAAATGATCGTGATAGGATCTTCACTAGTAAATTTTGGACCGAGTTATTCCAGTTACAAGGCACTAAACTCAAGATGAGCACAACGTATCGTCCACAAACTAACGGCCAAACAGAGGTAGTAAACAGGTGTTTAGAGACGTACCTTTAGTGTTTCGCTAGTGACCAACCAAAAGAGTGGGCAAAATGGCTTCCCTGGGCTGAATGGTGGTATAATACTACATATCATTCATCTACAAAATGTTCCTCTTATGAAGCATTGTATGGTCGACCGGCCCCTGTGATTCCAAAGTATGTAATTGGCTCAACCAAGGTAGATCAGGTTAAACAAGAATTGATTGATAGGGACAAACTCCTACAACTGTTAAAAAATAATCTCTCTATAGCTCAAGCCAGAATGAAGCAGCAAGCCGACACACGACGAAGCGAAAGAGAATTTTTAGTAGGAGATTGGGTTTATCTTCGCCTACAACCATACAAGCAACTCTCCATCAACACTCGAGCCTCCATAAAGCTATCTCCATGATTTTTTGGGCCCTATCAGATCATAGAGCGTATTGGAGTAGTGGCGTATAGACTTAAATTACCTGAGGATGCCAAAATTCATCCTGTCTTCCACGTGTCATGCTTGAAGCCCAAATTGGGAGAACACGAGTCACCCAAGATCCAACTGCCCAACACCACTGAGAATGGAGTTATTCATGCTCAACCACAAGCCATCCTCGATCGCAGGATCGTGATGCGTCACCGATGTCCCTCTACTGAAGTACTAGTGCATTGGAATAATTTACCACTTGAAGATGCCACATGAGAACCATATGAGGAGCTGAAGACCCGGTTCCCTGAGTTCATGGAATCTCAGCCTTGAGGACAAGGCTAATTTGAAGAGGGCGGGTCTGTTAGGACTCTAGCCAGAAGAGTCCTAATTGAGAGGGACATTCATGTAAAACCTACCTAAGCTGACCCCTATTAAAGAGATGAAGAGGCCGACTAGGGTTAGGAGGTTTTTTCTTAGAGAAGAATTAAGTGTTGTAAGGGAATAGGAGTCTTGAGTAGGAGTCCTATTAGGAGTTGGTTAGAAGTAAGAGTCTTAAGTAGGAGTCCTATTAGGAGTTAGGGTTTAGAAGCCCTATAAATAGTCATGTATTCCTCCTCTTTTCTTAAGCAATAAATGAATCTTTTCTGCAGCCTTTGAGCAGCAACTTGGAGGAAGGAACCCTTATAGAGTTCCAAGGAGGCCGATCCCCTAAAGAGATCAACCCCAAGTTTAGAATCTGCAAGGGTTCTAACAGGTCTCCACCTCGTTGCTGCGCGCATAATGGCGAGCATCTCCTTATCATATGTTGACTTATTTTGATGGGAGAGAGATAATGCCTTGCTAGTGTATGTGAGTGATCGACCATCTTGCATGAGAATGGCTCCAATTCTGACTCTAGATGCATCAGCCTCAATAATGAATGGTAGGTTGAAATCTGGTAGTGTTAGCACCGGCGTCATCGTCATGGCTACCTCAAGTTTGTCGAAGGCAGCGGAGGCTCTGTCCAACTATTGGAAGACATCTTTTTCCAGTAAGTAAGTGGTGCAATGATCTTTCCATAGTTTTTCACGAACATGCGGTAGTAGCCTGTTAAACCCAGAAAGCCATGTAGCAATTTTATGTTTCTCGGGGTTGGCCAGTTTTGCATTGCTCTAATTTTGAAGGGGTCCATTGCCAAACCTTCCTCTGATATGAAATGCCTAAGATATTCTACCTTCTGTTGAAGAAAGCAAAAATTCGTAGTGGTTGTTGTGTGTTCAAAAGATGGTTTTCGGTATGTCTTCTTTGCACACTCGTATCTGATGATACCCGGATCAAAGGTCCAGCTTTGTGAAGATTTGTGCTCCCTTTCATCTAGCAATTCATCTGCTATTGGAATAAGGTATTTTTCCTTGATGGTTATGCCATTGAGAGCTCGGTAATCAATGCATATTCGCCATGTTCCGTCCTTCTTGCGTACAAGTAGCACCGGTGAAGAGTAGAGGTTGCAACTTGGCCGAATAACTCTTGTTTCGAGCATCTCTTTTACAATCCTTTCTATTTCATCCTTCTGGAGATATAGATACTGATTTGGCCAAGTATTTGCTGGAGGTTTGCCTGAAAGAATCGTTATATAATGATCATGCCGATGGGTAAGAGATAGGTTGTGCGGTTCGTCAAATATATCTGAAAATTTAGCAAGCAAAGGAAGTAGGTTTGGATCTTCAAATTCTATTGACTCTCCCTTAGTTTGCTGCTCAAGTTGTACTAAAAAGCCGCTACATGCTTTATGCAAAACCTTCTTCATTTGTTGTGTGCAAATCGTCGTTACGTCGCCCCCACGTTTCCCATTCAGTATCACCTGTTTCTCCTTACTATAAAATTTCATAATTAGTTGCATAAAATTCCAAGAAATATCACCTAATGTCGTCAACCATTTATTTTTGAGCATCGCCTCATGATCATCAAGAGGGAGAAGGAAGAAATATGTAATTATCTCTTGGTAAGGCCTCATGATCAGCAATAGTTTCACTTGCGGGCGCCTACGATCATACTTCAAAATCCATCCATCGGCGACCTTAACGTCAAACCTGCTATAATTCTCCATAGATAAAGCCATCTAGACAGCAACCTTACTATTTAGAAAGTTATTAGTACTGCCGTGTTGATGAGAACAGTGATCGGTTGTTGTTTGAGAAGGCCACCAACTTTCATCGTTTGCGGGTTTGAGTAGCCGGCTAGTACATGTACCGTAACTTCGATCGGTTGTGGCTCTTCTTCTGCATCTTCTTCTTCACGTTCAAGGCTCTCTTCTGGAGGTTCAATGACCTCTTCTTCTATTGGTTCAATTATAAGAAGTCTCCCTTTACTACATCGATGCTCACGGCTCCGCGACTCATCGCAATGCCAACATAACCCCTTCGCATATCGCTCCCGAAGCTCTTCTCTTGTTAACCTCTTTGGCGTAGGGACTCGGTTTATAGTAGGGGGGGGTGAGGGCTTCAATATTGCTGGTTGAGGAGTGACCCTAGTCCTCCGAGCTTCATGATTCAATTGCTCCTCTTGATGTTGTGCGAAAGAGATGGCTGCCATAAGCGTGTACGGTTGTCACGCTTTAACTTCTCCTCGGATCTCCGGCTTCAAGCCCTCAATGAAGGTCCTCAATAGCTGTTTTTGAGACCAATCATGAGTTTGATTAGATAACCTTTCAAACATGGTTTGGTACTCTTGAATGGTGGAGGTTTGTCGGATCTTTGCTAGTTGTCCGTCAATATTCTCGTAATCGGTTGGTCTGAAGCGTATCAGCAGTCCTTTTTTGAATTATCGCCATGAAAGGACTCCATAAGTATGTTCAAACCAGTCAAACCACTGTATAGCATCCCCTTTAAGATGTATAGCTGCAATTTTCACCATAGATGCATCTACGGTTTTGTGGTACCGAAAATATCGCTCCACGCACGAGATCCAACCAATCGGGTCTCCTTCTTCCCATCTAGGGAAGTCCACTCTCATGCATGGATAGTTGGGGTCGGTCATAGAGCTTCCCCTCTCTTGGAAGTCATATCTTTGGGCTTGGTGCGATTGGGCAAAGCTTTCTCCTCGATGTGATTTCTTCGAGCTTAGTGGTCGGCCTAATCTGAGTTCGGTAAAGAGCGTCCGAATCTTATCCTCCATTCGCGCCTCGAAGGCTTCAAATTTAGCATTGATTACATCCTCAGATGCCATAGTATATGCCATCAAATCTGTGATGTTAAGATCTCTCTTTTGTTGTCGGGTTAAAGGCATATATTAGTTGAGAGAGGTGATGGTCGAAAGGGTTAGTGGATTAGTGGATGTAGGCTACAGTTTAGGCTTGTTTTGTGGCGATTTTGGGTACAGTTTGAGGGTGTGGTTTAGTAGAGTTTTAGGGCTGTGGATAAAAGATTTGGATCTGTGGTAGATGGCAGCAAAGGTTTGATAGAAATCAGTGGAAGTTGTAGCAAGTATTTGCTGTCTTGTAAGAGCAAAATTATCGTCGAAGAAACAACGGTTTCTCAACCTAATTTCCACCAAAAACATGAGAGAATTGAGGAGGGAATTGATAGAAAAATCACAGTTTATATGACAGTAAGGATGAATAATTTAATCAAGAAAATTTTGGCAGTATAACAGCAAGGAAATTGGTGCAAGTTGCGATAACAGAATTCTCGTCGAAAAATTTCAGCGGTTTACGATGAAAATTTACAGCAACACAAAATTGTTTTTAGAGATGAATTCCTTAATAGACCAATCTTAGATGGAAGCCAAGATAATCTCTGAAGTGTATAAGAAATTTCATACAAAAAAGATTGCAAATAGATCGGTTAAGGCAACAATATGCGGCTGAAATTTTCTACAGCATAGATTTTTAAGTATAGCAGATTGGACATAAAAGATTAGTAGTTTATATTGAGAATTTTTTGATAAAACCAAAGGAAAATCCACTATTAGGAAGTGTCAAAGCTATCATAAAAATTTTGTAGAGATTTGGAAAGAAACAACGTAGTATCAAGATCAAACAAACAGTGCTATGTGGCTGAAATTTTACAATGCAGATTTTCAAGTATAGCAGATTAGACGTAAAATATCAATGGTTTATATTAAGAATTTTTTGACAAAACCAAAGGAAAATCTGCTGTTAGGAAGTGCCAAAGATGTCATAAAAATTTCGTAGAGATTTGGATAGAAAAAACATAATAGCAAGATCAAACAGACGGTGCTATACGGTTGGAATTCTGCAATGTATCTTTCGTCATAAAGATGAAAACTTTATGACGAAAAGTTTATGCAACAATATAGAAATACTTTTTTTGGGATTTTCAAATAAGGATAACTAAATTGCAGCAGTAGTAAGGTAGAAAATCAAAACCTGTTGCAATTCACGGGGAGATCAAAGGATGATCCGTGGTGGTGGAGATGACGGCGCAATTTGGCGATGATCTTTTAAGCAATTATGGGAACTACTTTGGGCGTTTGTAGAGGGTTGATGGATGGCTCTGGAAGGGCAGCGAGATGCCAAGAACGCTGCTTTGATACCAGGTGTTACAACCCTTGCAGATTCTAAACTTGAGATTGATCTCTTTAGGGGATTGGCCTCCTTGAAACTCTATAGGGGTTCCTCCCTCAAAGTTGCTGCTCAAAGGCTGCAGAAAAGATTCATTTATTGCTTGTGAAAAGAGGAGGAATACATGACTATTTATAGAGCTTCTAAACCCTAACTCCTAATAGGACTCCTACTCAAGACTCCTACTTCTAACCAACTCATAATAAGACTCCTACTCAAGACTCATATTCCTTTACAACTCCTTATTCTTCTCTAAGAAACAACCTCCTAACCTAGCCGGCCACTTCACCTCTTTAATAGGGGTCGGCTTAAGTAGGTTTTACATGAATGTCCCTCTCAATTAGGACTCTCCAAGCTAGAGTCCTAACATTCTTATGGTCGTTAATCGAGAAGCCACCAACGACCATCTCTGAGATGCTTCAACGCAACCAGTACATTACCACCGAGGCTTTGGTGGTGGGGAGGCACGTGGAAGGCAAGAAGCCCAGAATTATAATATCCCTCACTTTTGAAAATTATTAATAAAGATTTATTTATAAATCGGAGGACCTATATGTAAATATAGAAATTTTAAGGACTAAACTGTTAAGTTACAAAAAAAAAAAAACCAAAAATTTTGGTTTTATCCCACCGCCTCCCACGCTCTCTACTTCTCGAGAAACAAAGAGAGGAGTGGTGGGGCATGGAGAGAAGAAGAGAGGAAGAAGAGGGAGAAGAGAAGAAAAGAAGAAGAATAAGAGAGGGAAGAGGGAGAGGAAAGAGAGATAGCTGCAGCAGTTAGGGCTGCAGCACCTCTGTTTCGTGTAGGAGGATGTTCGGACTCTAGCTAGGAGAGTCCTAATTGAGAGGGATATTCATGTAAAACCTACCTAAGCCGACCCCTATTAAAGAGGTGAAGTGGCCGGCTAGGGTTAGGAGGTTATTTCTTGGAGAAGAATAAGGAGTTGTAAAGGAATAGGAGTCTTGAGTAGGAGTCCTATTAAGAGTTGGTTATAAGTAGGAGTCTTGAGTAGGAGTCCAATTAGGAGTTGGTTAAAAGTAGAAGTCTTAAGTAAGAGTCCTATTAGGAGTTAGGGTTTAGAAGCCCTATAAATAGTCATGTATTCCACCTCTTTTCATAAGCAATAGATGAATCTTTTTTGCAGCCTTTAAGCAGCAACTTGGAGGGAGGAACCCCTATAGAGTTCCTAGGAGGTCGATCCCCTAAAGAGATCAACCCCAAGTTTAGAATCTGTAAAGGTTCTAACACCTGGTATCAGAGCAGCGTTCTTGGCATCTCGCTGCCCTTCCACAACCATCCATCAACCCTCCACAACCGCTCAAAGCAATTCCCACAATTGATTAAAAGATCGTCATTAAATTCTGTCATCTCCACCACCACGGATCATCCTTTGATCTCCCCGTGAATTGTAACAGGTTCTGGTTTTCTACCTTACTGCTGCTGCAATTTAGTTATCCTTATTTGAAAATCCTCAAAAAACTATTCCTATATTTCTGCATAAACTTTTCGTCATAAAGTTTTCATCTCTACGACGAAAGATACATTGCAAAATTCCAACCGTATAGCACCGTCTGTTTGATCTTGCTACTGTGTTTTTGTTGAATCTCGTATTTTGATGATTAAACTACTTAATATATGTTTATGAGTTAATCTGCGTTTTGAGTGACGCAGGGTGCTTTGATCAGGATGAGACAATTAAAGCAGGAACATTATGTTGTGCCGGAGGAACATGTCAGAAGATTGGACGTCGAGCCGGTGGATCGGTCGACGTATCGACAGAAGGCTTCGGGTCGTGGACTCGGGCATCGGGCCAAGAAGAGCAGGTATTGTGCCAAGGATATCGGAGTTGCGGAGTCAACTGGCTGATTGGGCAATAGGCTGCAGGAAAGGACGATGTGCCGAAGAATCGGACGAAGCGTCGAGGGACCAATGACATATCGGACAACATGATTAATGCTTAGTATTAATTGTCTCGATCGAAGTTTTGCATTAATTGTGCAGGATTAACTATGATAACGATGAAGACATAAAGCGAAATAAAGTGTCGGAGTCAAGCACGAAGGATTTGTTGCAAGTTCGAGAGTTCGACGGAAGTCCGAAGATTCATCGGGAATGCTACCGGAACTAGCCGAGAATGAGTTGGGAGCTTGCCGAAGGATTTTCGGAAGCTCGCCGGAAGGTTCGTTGGAAGTTCGCGGAGCTCACCGAGAAAGATCGGAGCTTGCCGAAGAAGCTCGTTGGAACTCGCTAAGATCAAATCGTGAAGTCTTGGAGCTTGCCAAGAGTCCGCATAATGGTTTCCGAGAGTTCATCGGAAGACCGCCGGAAGTTTGCCGAAAGCTCGCTAGAAGAAGTCTTGACTTGCGGACTTTGTAATAGCTTAGAAAATGTCTTTAAAATCATAGTTAGCACATTAATTAGGGTTAGGATTAGGTGTTAATCCTATAACCCAAGTAGGGGCCAATTAGGCCCAAGTTCGGACTGGTTTGGGCCAAGTTTGGAGCCAAACCAAGTGAGCTGAAATAGTGAAAGAGGTGGCACTGCCCCAGCCAGGAGGTAGCACCGCCCAGGCTAAGTCTTCCAACGAGGCTGGGAGGTGCAACCGCCCCAGCCGGGAGGTGGCACCGCCTGAGCTCAGTCTTCGAGCAAGACTGGG
>NW_008992756.1:72044-84373 GCF_000313855.2 Musa acuminata subsp. malaccensis | reverse complement strand
AGCTCGCTACCGCGCCTAGATCGGCTTGGTTAGTAGTTACTTGTCTAGTAGTTGCTTGGCGGTCGTTAGCAGTTGCTTGGCTGTTTTCGTAGCAGTTACTTGGCCTATATTCAAATAGAGATTGACTATCCAAATGATTAATGAGCTACTGATAGTTTAGAATGGAGCAGGTGGACTAGTTTCGAGTCTCTTGCGAACAAATTGAATCCACTCAGGGTATCTCTTTGTCCAGGAAGATGGAAATACCTGTCGAGAAGCTGACACTCACTAGGTAGAACATACGTTGGGCTTTGTACTTCGGCCCCTTAGAATACTAATCAAGGTGACAGGATTCGAACCTATGGCCCTCTGTACCCAAAACAGATGCGCTGACCAGACTGCGCTACACCTCGTTGAAACATAGGAACATATGGCCGATGAATAAACTAAGTTCCCACCCCGCTTTGGGCACAGGGACGCGAGAACCACCTTAGGAAATCTGCCGTAAAGCCTCTTTCATTCACTTGTCTTGTCTTCCTTTATCCGGCTCGCTTTGGCTAGTTTGCTTCATCCAAAAAGCCCGCTTAGAAGTGGATTCGAACCACTGACACAAGGATTTTCAGTCCTTTGCTCTAACCATGCTGAGCTACCTAAGCATTAGTGTTTTCTCGTCCGTGAAATGGTCGAACGAATTATTCCCCTTCGGGAGATTTGGGGTCACCCGTCTTTTCTTTCTCTCGAGAACTTTTGGGATCGCTTTTGGTTTATGGTTTTGCCAAACTAAAGGTGCTAAGAGCCAGTGGAAAGTGAACATAGAAAAAGAGAGTATACACACACATACACACACACACATTATTGACAAGAGTATCCCACTTAACTAACGTAACGTCAACTCATCACCAGGCATCGTATGAGAATCTGTTTATTAATTGGTTTGAGAAGTACTATTTATAGGGCTAAGTTAGGAACCCTTAATTAACACTATAATAAGGACAGAGGCTGAGAAGTACTATTTATAGGGCTAAGTTAGGAACCCTTAATTAACACTATAATAAGGACAGAGGCATAGGGCAAAGGGCGCGTCGTGAAGGCGGTTGGCTAGACCTTAAGTGAAGCTCCTTGATAAGGTTGTGCACTCAATGAATAATAATAAGAAATCAGAGCCAAGTAACTACATGAGGTTTCTCTTTTGACTACCCGAAGATGGTACTCTCTTTTGACTACTGACTACCCGAAGATGGTACTCTCTTTTGACTACAACTTACTATAAGGGACTTATTACTATAAGGGCTAACTCTATCTGACTTTCGGACCTCTCCTCAATTCCTTTCTTCTCATTACAATTCCTGTTTTTGGGAGCCCTGACTTTGGAGACTTGGTCTTGTCAGTTGAGTGAAAGAGTTTATGCTAGTGTGCGGGCTAGGAGATTAATTAATGGTGTGGGATATGGGATAGTTTAGGCTAGTCTCAGGGAGCCTTTTTATGATCTTCAAAGTGCTTGTTCAGGAATCTACTATTATTATATTAGTAGGAATGACTTCTTCATCGTCCATGATGATGAACTGGGTATACTGAATTTCCTTATACTTTATCGATTACGTAGGGGCCTTCCCATTTAGGCTCTCTCTAACTTTCCCCGGGTCCTTTGGTTCATATAATAATAGGCCTTCATATCATGAGGACTCAGTCTCCCTTCTTGAAAGAGCATAGTCTTACCCGTTTGTTGAAGGCACTGGCCTTGATAGATCTCTTAGTTTATAGATCTCTTAGTTGAACATTCCGCTTCCTTTCATCGATAGTTTCGAGCTCCGCTAATCTGGTATTATGGCGCTTTACTCTTCAGTGGATTGCTACCCGAAAAGAGGTTATTTGAACTTAGAGCCTATGGCCGACTACCATGTAGTTCCTTCCTTTCTGTAAAGCATCTTCCCAAACCGAGTACCTTGACCTTACCACCTCTCGGCCTTCTCGCTACAGGATACAGAATGAAACCCAGAGAGGTTAGATGTGAATTGAGCTTCTGCTGACTCCCACAGAGAGATTGAATCCCCTACGAGAGATAAGCCTGGGCCTGCCTAGATATTGAATTCCCTCGGAATGGGAGAAAGAAGGAAGAGCCCTCGCCTCATTGTTCGCTAAACCTGACGAAGAGAGAAAGGATGAAGAGGACAGGACGGATAGAGCTGTGTCTAGAGGTGAGTTAAGGTTCAAGTGGTTGGGCAAGACAAGCGAAGGTGCTAAGAGCCTCTTATTGACAACTGCTCTTACTAGACAGATAGGCAATGATCTGATCTCTCTCCCTCCAGAGAGATGCCTTCCCACGAAAAAGCAGTATAGATAGGTTATCCCTTCAATTGCTTCTCTTCCTTTCCCCGATCAAGAGAGAGAGTGCACCACAGCTATTCCGATCTCTCGCCCATTCCTACAAAGAAGGGGAGCTCTTATAGATAGGGTCAATCCACGCAACCGGAAGCTTCCAAGCCAAAGAAGCATCGACCTCCTTCTAGTTTACTACTTAATCCACTCGCCTAAACAACCCAAACTACTGAGAGAGATTTCCCTGCCCCAAAAATAGGAAAAAGAAACGCAAAAGAAACGATTAGATTGCAAGAGAACAAAGCAAGCGTCGGACCTAGTACTAATAAGTAGTGGGCTAAAGGCCTATAGGAAGGAGCTTTAGAAGCGAGAGACAGATTTCTTGAGGAAAGGAAGCACTAGCCGAACCTAACAAAGCTTAGCGGGCTAGACTAAACCCTGTTATACGAGAGAAGATAGAGCTTAGCGGGCTAGACTAAACACAGTCATACGAGAGAAGATGGGATTAATTAACAACTTATGTTTAAGAAAGAAGCTAATCACCTAAGATCAGATAGGCTCTAATCAAGCGCGAAGGAACTATCTACAAACGAAGCCAGAGAGCTAACAAAGCAAAATAGACTGTGCTCCCCCATCGAGAGAGAGGACAAAGAATACATCCCAGCTAACAAAGACGGATTCCCCCATCGAGAGGACAAAGAGGACATCCCAGCTAACAAAGCCAAATAGAATGTGCTCCCCTATCGCCCTACAAAGATAAGGTTAATAAAGCACTTATGGTCAGAAATAGATGGAAAAGAAAAGAGCAGATTGAGGGAAGAAAGGTGGAAGAACGCAAGCTAATAAAGGCGTAGCTTCTATACCCTACTCAATGGTAAGATTGAGACATAAATAACGGGGAAGAAGACCTCTCCAATCGACCTAGAGCTCCAAGTATCTATTAGTAGGAGACACACCTAACCTATATAAAGGATTTTCTCAAGTTCAAAGCCGTAGGATAGGCAAGCAACCTAAAGGATAATGCGGAAAGATTTACCAAAAGCATGGAAGGGTAGTGATTGAATGAATTTCCTTTCTCAGACAGCAAGCATAGAAATGTGATGAAAGTCCTCTGCCAAGAAGACACTGACCTTCCCCACCCCAGAAAAGCAGATAAGTTATTCCATTTTGCATTAGTTCTGTATCGAATGAGCTTTCGGATTGAAGAGGCAGCAGGAGCTCAATTACATGGACCCTAACCCGGATAGTCGGAAGGAAGCCCCACCGCCGGTTTCACCTGAAGGATAAAGGAAAGGATAATGAGTACTAGCTGGTCATGAGGCTAATTCGCTGGTAGGTAGGGCCGGGTGAACGAACAAGAGGTTTCGAAGAAGGCTTTTTAGTGCCATCACTACAGATTGGATTGGCTAGGGGATTATCTCTTCCGCAGCTTTCGTCGAACCCACCAACTCTCTGATCTATCTTTCTCGGGATTCTCCCCATTACCCGTCTTCTTGTGATTTCTCTTTTTCTTCTTTTTATTGACTGAGAAGCATAGTTTTCTATTTCATTCGGGATTCTTTCTTCTCTTGTTCTAAGCTCAGAGGTTCCATTGCTTGCTTCCACTAATTCTTTCTTCTCTTGTTCTAAGCTCAGAGGTTCCATTGCTTGCTTCCACTAATTCTATTTACTCTTCATAGAGACCATTGGACCGGGGGACAAGTCTCCGCAATTAGTTGGTATATGATAGGTTTTCTCTTATTCTTATCCACCTTTATAAAAGGAAGAAGATACAGAATACTCAATTCTACTATAATGGAGTGGGGCCATATCTCTCGAGGGGGGCATGAAGACAAAGGAGAGATTTCATTGCGTATGGAAAAGCCAGAATAGGCTCTTCTCAGAGCACATGGAGCGCTCTATATTATTCATTTCTTATTGGTCCCTTTCGTCCAGTGGTTAGGACATCGTCTTTTCATGTCGAAGACACGGGTTCGATTCCCGTAAGGGATAGGCAGTCCTTCTCGGACGCTTTCCGTTTTCCCATTTACCAAATCTTTTTTCGAATTGTCAAGAGAGCATAGAGTGGCTTTACTTGAGGCGGCGAGTGCACGAGTGGTTTTACTTGTAGCTGCGAGTGGGCCGGGATTCTTGTAGATGGGGGAGCCTTACCGTATGCTACAAATCAATCCGTAGTGCCGTCAGCGAAAGACCAACCCGGATCTTCAAGCAAGGGAACCTACAAGCTCCGCAAGAAAGGGAAGGTCAACTGCAAGTGGTTCTTCTGTTCGAGCTCAGGGTATCCTGAAAGAGAGTCAGGGCGGGAGCGAGTGAAACTGTTAGAGTGCATTTCTTATCTTTGTTTTGTCTTTCCTTCTATTCCATAAGTTAGTGTACTCACATTCTTTCTATTATGCCTCACTCAATTCACAATCCGAAAGTCACTCAGGACGCCTATCTTCAACAAGCAACTCAACAAGCAATGCTGGGGCAGAAACCAGTGTACGAGCTAGCTTACTTTCGGGCTGCCGATATAAGTTCTTCAAGTCAGGAGTGAGGAGTCCGGAGGAAAATACACAAAAGAAAAGCATCGAGCACCCCTTTCTGTTCCATTGTGAATTAGAGACGTTTTCGACCCCTTCATGTCATTTTTGAACACAGCGATCAGCAAGCGTGGGAGAGTCATTCAAGTACCAGACAGGACAGGACTTACGGGGTATTTAGGGCGCTCTTTCTTTCTCTTTTCAGCTGGAGTTTGGTCTAGGGAAGGTGCTTGTGTTGTCGTAGATACAATAAGAGAATCCGCAGTAGAATCAGAGATAGAAGAAGCGAAAGGTTATGTTTGAGTCTTCAAGTGAACAAGCGAGGGAACAAGTAAAAGGCGTAGCAGAGTGTATTCGCCTGTGTTCATCAGCGTTAGGAGTAGAGGATGCACACAATAGAGTAGGTTTTAGAGCTTTAATCACACTTTGGTGAAAATCTTTTTCCCTTGTTTGATTCTATTAGTGGTTGTTGGAACCTGACTTTCCTGTCTGTTTACTTGACTATCTTTTATTAACTAGCCCGAGAGGCTGACCTTTACTACATATAGGATGACTTTACTGGATCCCGCTCTTTAACACTTCCTTTGGAGCCTTACTGTCCAGCTTCAACGCCTATATAGGAATTAGAGCCTTCCTTTCCTAGTTTTAGGTCTGGTCTGTAGCTACTGATCCTTCTTCTTTGCTTGCTTTTAGTTTGCATTGCCTGCCTTCTAAACCAATACTCCCTACATTAAGGCTATCTCCTCTGACTCAAAAACGAATATGACTTTATCTTATTATGGAACTACCTTGACTTTAGTTCTTTAGTCACTGACATCAAACCTTGCTTTACTTCATATGCCTATGAACCTGCCTCTCCGACTTCCATTCCAAAGCTTTCACTGCTAACGCTAAGGCTTACCTCATAAACCGGGAATTACACTGTCGATAATAGGACTGCCGCTACAATATTGGATTCTGACTTTATAGCTCGGGCCTGGCATTCCCTCTTCTCATCCTTTATTGGATTCTTGCTTCACTTTGCTTTTCACCTAGCACTGTTTACTTCGATTCTCATAACCCTTGCTTCCATTCTATATTGCACCTTTCGCTCCGCCTTTTCTAACTCTTACTCGGGCACTGTTGGCTATCAATTCTAAGGAAAGGTTGTTGGTTTTAAAGAGGCCTTGAACTTATTAGTATAGGAATGAGCGGGCTGGGCGTACAAACACACACACAGGAGAGTAGGGGAATGAAACTCGGAATCGGAGGAATCAATACATAAAGGGAATAAATCTACAACTCGCAGGGCGTAACTCTAATCTACAGAATTTAGCAACTATGAACTATTAATATAATACTCCAGCGCTACAGCATCTCATTCTTTCCAGCCCTACGCATCTCATTCTTTGACTCCTTACGGACATTCTTTAACTAGTATCTCTAGTACAAAAACCCAGGAAATAGAATCAAATCACTGTTAACAAGGCTTCACTAAAATAGGCTTCATCTCGGAATTAGGGATTCCATTACTGCTAACGAGACTTAAAACACTGCCTAACGAATGAAACTATAACATAAGAACTAAGCTGCTAAGTATAAGTTGGAAATACAGATTTCACTAAAGCAGTATCAGAGTCAACAATAGGAATTGGCCTCATCAAGTACTGTATAGGAAAGCGGGGATATTCTACAGAATTGAAGGGTAGTAGCATGGGCTTAGTGCGGCGCTGGCCAGAATTGAACAAGTGGTATAAGAGTAACAACCGGAGCCCGGGAGTACAGGAATCGCACTGGAAACTTGGAATGACCCGCCAGTGTAAAAGAATGAGCACGAGCCACTGATGGCGTGAGGGTTGGTTGCGAGTCAACATTATCTTCATTAATATTTTCATAGTCTTGAAAGTTCTTTTATACAATATTGATTAGTATCTTATGAGGAAACTAGGCGAAAAAGCAGTCAGCCAAGACACTCATACAAGCAACTAAGCAAGACACAAACACCACTCTTATACATCACTCACATAATCCGTTTTGTGTTAGTTATGAACAAGTCCTGTCTCCGACGGCAGCCGCCAAGCAACTCTAATGACCAAGCTGGCAAGGGGACAGGCAAGCAACTACATTTCCTACTACTGGGGTAACTATCAACTAGGAATTGAGCACCTGGCATAGATGGATGTAAATACACAGCATACCTTTTGCCTCTTGTTTACTTTAAGCCCAACCCTAGTGCAACTCAAAAGTCAGAAGGAAACATATCCAAATAACAGGATCACTTACTTGTGGAATTCTGTATTTGTTTAAAGAGGAGAGATTTAATCAGTAGTTGTATAGCCTGAGGAGAGAGAGGCTCGCCCCCCAAGAGATTACTACTACGAACAATTCCAATTCTGATCTTGAGTCTAAAGTCAGGGCAAGGTGAAGTTCATGACTTTTCTTAAAGAAAGAAGAAGATTTGATCAACTCTGTCGGTAAAGTCAAGTATCAAAGAACCGTAGAAGCAATAAGATAAGAGAAATAAGGTTGTATAGAAAAAAAGGTAATCAGACAGAGTAAGAGATAGATGCACTTCAGACAGTTTAGAGTCAAGGGAATACAGAGGTTTTTAGGTAAGTAGATGAGCCTAATTCAGTTAGCAGAGATGAGTTTAATCCTGAGTTAACCTGTGCCCTTAAGTAATTGGCTTAAGTCGTTGCGCGGCAGGAGCTATAAACTCTTCATTTACAACCTCAACTCTCCCCCAGGTGGTAGTCTAGAGTCAAGAGCCATAACAGTATTAGTTTACAGAGGAGTTGTATAGGAGAGGACCCATAGGTAAGAGGTCGGCTGGTTTACTGACTTAGTTTACAGAGCTCGGGTCTATTGGAGGTAGTTTCGGGCCTTCAGATAGAGTTAGTTCGTTTCGGGTGCTAGGAAAGCTGTCTGCAGTGATAGTCTCATCCCGAGTTGACTCCCTTGTTTAGTCTGAAGTTGACAAGTATGGGTCTGTTTCTGGTTCTAAAGTAAGGGATAGGCCAGGGAAGCTGTTAAGTAAGAAAGAGAATCAGCAGGAGCTATCTAAGGTACAGGCTTTGAGTCGAGGTCGGGGTTCACTCACTGGTAATAATGATACTCTTAAGTAGGAGCCAAGCAGCTGCAAGCGGGTATGTTCCTGAAGAGTCAGCTGCAAGCGGGTATGTTCCTGAAGAGGATGTAGCTAGGTTTACAGCCCCTGAAAGGAGTCGTCCAAAGAGTAGATACGAGTTGACTTCCATACGAACTAAAGGAAAGTACTATTTCTACATTTGCTATCAGCCAAGTCATTACTAAAGAGAAGGAGCTAACAAGCAGAGCGGACTCTATACTATGCCCGCCAAGCAACAGAGGTTCAGGAGTGGGCTCTCAACTCAACTAAGAGCCAAGTAACGTAGCTCCCCCTGCCTCTATCTCCTCTGGCTCTGGACTACTATACTATTAGTTTGGGCAGTAAACTAGACTTGAAGCTTCCCGCGCCTACCTATCTTCTGGCTGCTCTGTTTACTTCTATGCCCGGGTTCCCTGCCTAGTACCAAAGCCTTGCTGGCAGCAGTTCAATCCGATAGTGAGTAGTTGCATTCTGGATTTCCATACTTATTGCTTCCTCGCCTTTGACTCTGCCTCGACCTCGTATTGAAGGGAAATGTCACTGTCAACTCCCTTACGATAACTACTATATCTACGGAAGGAAAGCTATCAAACAGAGGAGGAGAATTCATTTCTACGGGACAGCTTAGTCCGATAAAGAACCAAGCAACTAGTAGGGACAGCTTAGTCAGATAAAGAGCCAAGCAACTACGTTAGACCAAGCTAGTGACCGAATCTAATCTCCAATAATGGAACTCTACAGAACAGGTTATGCCCGAGCTACTACTACTGTACTGGTCAACTAATACTTCCTCTCCTTCCAGTTAAGCTATTCCTGGCTGTAAACCTGGACTACTACTTTTGAAAGAATAAGATAAGACTTCATGCTTAGGTGCAAGGGGCTCGTATAACAAATAGTACCCGTCAAATCTCACTTTCTAGTTAAGGGGTGCATAGGAGTAAGTTTTGAAGCAAGTAACCGACTCGGGAAGGTAGCTCCCATCAAGGGGGAATAAGAATACTCAAATAGGGAATTGAAAACAGAACATATGAGCTCCGTACACTCTCTTTTCAGAAAGCACCCTGAGGATTGACTGACACGCAACGACTGACGCGCAAAGAGGAACTCACTGACGCGACATAAGTACTACCTATTTGCAATTGCCCTCTGATACTGGCCTTTATGCCCTAAGTTAATGAGTTGGCGACCTGGCCTTTATGCCCTAAGTTAATGAGTTGGCGACCTGGGATTGATGCAACAATTGACTTAAGGGCTTGAACAGGACATTCTTCCGCTGGAACTACGCTTTCATTTCCTACAACACAAACAGGACTTGCAACTAAATACAAAACCAGAACTCAACCTTTCCTGGACCACACCTCGCTTCCTTGCCATTGCCAGTACTTTCTTCCTTTAGACTTATTACTTGGAGCCCTAGTATAGAAATCAAAAACATTCTTTACCGCCAAGCTACGTATACAAAGGCCAAGAAAAGAATATAGTAGAGTTCGGGCCCCTATAGTAATGTGCTTGCCCTTCTGCGAAAGGCGGAATTCAAACAAGTTAGCATAGATAGTTGCCAGGCCCAACAGAATCAGTTATGCAAGCTGTGCCCGGAAAGGATGGATAGTAAGGCAGGCTGTTGCAAGACTAGAGAGAGGCGAGGCAGAAGCACTAACGGAGTTCAAAGAGTCTAATACTGACTTGACTTTAATGCGGTACCAATTATGTATTAGGGCCAGCTCAATAGATCTCATTTCTTTCCAATATAGTAGGAGAACTTCTTCAACAAGGGATGGCGCCTAGACTAGAGAGAAGCTTTCCAGAGGGTAGTCAATTCAGTAGTTTTCTACCTTCATAGTTAGATCAGTAGTTTTCTACCTTCATATCCGTATGCTTGTCTGGGTAACTCACTTTAGCCTTAGCGGAATACAGGAACTAACCGGCAGTAAACCAACCTCACCCAGTGCTCTTTCTCTAAACTAACTAACTAACTACCCTAGTGCTAGTGATCCTTCTCGCCTACCATGTGATCTAAGGTCACCAACCAACCCTCGCAACTTTCTATGGCTCATCCACTATATTATACTTCTGGCTCATGATTCTGTTTCTCCCCTGCCAAGTTGAACTCTTACTTTTTCTTGAATTTCAATTGAAAAGCGGTAAGGGAGTGAAAGAGGTCTCTATTAATTAGTATTTCTAACTACTATAGTCAAGGAGTGAAAGAACTACTATAGTAAAGGAGTGAAAGAGGAAAGAATCGTTTTCGTGCAGGAACGAGGAAAGTCAACTCTATGAAAAGTAGCCCTTAAGTAATTGGGAAAGTCAACAGTTGTTAAGATTGGATAAGAGATAAGAATGTCCTTCTTTAGCGCAAAGAACTATGTATGGGGCAATACCCTTTCCTTTACTTCCCGCGCTTACTTTATTCTTCCTCGGACAGGTTCTCTATTTCCTACCTATTACCGGACAGGTTCCCTCTAAGAAATAAGGTTATTGTATTATAGAAGAAAGAAGGTATCAAACGTAAGGAACAAGATCATCAGCTAAAGATGGAGCTGGGGGTGAAACAAGGGATGCAACTGGGAGCCAACCCACGGAAGGAAACATACTCAATTCATTATTCTCTTTTGAGGAGCAACCAAGCTTATACTAGTTATGAGTACGCTCTAGCGGATTTCAGTAAATAAGTAGACTAAACTCTCACTGCAGACAGCTTTCCTGGCACCCCGAGACTTCTCTTGGAAACTGGAATGGATTCTGCCCTTCTTTAGGGTTCCCTTGCTGTTGAATCTAGAAACAATACTTTCTCCTTTGAACTGTCAACGTAAAACAGACAAGCACCGCTCCGCTTCAGATCCTTCTCTTGAAACTGTTCCTGCCGATTCTTGATACTAAGATGAAGATCCTTATTTACTGTAGGGATTCTGATTCTCCACTTTATGAACACTTCCTCTTCTCGCTTTATCTAGATACTTTGAAATGCATTCTTTCAAATAAGGAGATGTTTTTCATGTGATTGACCATCCAACTACATAAGTGATGTTAGAGTGCATTTGAAACCCATATCTTGCTGGTTCCCTCGCTGCTTCCCTTTCTTTGAAATCTGACTTACCTGCTGGCTTGGTTTGGCTTTTGCCGACCTAAACTCTGGCTACAATAACTATCCTATTGCTCTGCCAAGCGACTACTAGATGCACTGATTCCCCGAAGTCTTGAGTCAGGAGTAATCCCAGCGGAAGAAGTTATGCCAGTTTCATATCAGTTTCCCAGGCAATTCCATCAGTGTCATATCCTTTCTTACCCACTACTTCCTATTGTCTACCACAAACACATAGTAGCTTGACTTTACAGGTAGTTTTAAGGCGATGAACACCAAAATAAGGACTTGAAGAAATAAGAACTTTGTCAACTGGCAATTCTTAGGCTACATCTACAGTACGTACCTTAGGCTGTATCTCCTGCACCACAACATTTGCATGTCGAACTCACATTCTCTTAGGCCTCACTAAATTCTCTTCTTTACTTTAGGGGCGCTACACCGAGATCATATTAGTCTTTTTTATCTATCTATTCAAAAGGTGTGTTTAGTTCCAGAACTCCTATACAAGGGAAAGCTTACCACTGCTAAGGTAGGAAAAGCACAGAGAGAATGAAAGTAGGAAACGCACACCATGTTCCCTTGCTTTAAGATCTTTGTCCAGTGCCCTTGATTAATGCCCCTCTGGCAACAAATGATTGTACTGCTGGCTACTCTCCTGCACCTCTTACCTATGGCTCATCCACCTATCCTCTTGCAACTGACACTCGGTATTCTACAACTAATGCAGATGTGGAAACTCTCTAATTGGATTGACTAGGAGCAGCTTCGGTTTGCCCTGCCCTTTGACTTTGCATGCTTGGATGAAACGAGTAACTGTTACTATTTTGGTTGACAGCTTCACCGAGCTTACCCGCTGCACCTTAGAGTAGAGAACCCTGCTCGACGAATAGTTTATATACACAAGTGCTTCTTCGGAGAGCACCTACACCGACCAGTATGTAAAGAAGTAAATACACAGCTTCTGCTCTCTATAAGAGATATAAGTCACCAACCTAGGGCTCTTAGATGAAAGTAGGGCCAAGCAACACTGGTTCAAGCCTGTAACTACTGGAGTGAATTCTGAAGCTACATGCCTGGCAGCACGGGTTGAAGTCCCGTTAGCAGTGAGTTAAGCCTGTAACTATCCAGTGGAATTCTTTCCCTGACTAGCTCCACTCAGAGACAAGCTAGTACCATATGCGGCTTTCAGGTCATATGTATCATTCTTATCTTATTGGAGTTCAGGTCATAGGTGTTAATATAGGAGTTCAGGTCATAGGTAAGAAATAGGATTTATAGGACTTCTGGTCATAGAGAAGAATATACCTTATTCGTATTTCAGGTC
>NW_008992756.1:0-67751 GCF_000313855.2 Musa acuminata subsp. malaccensis | reverse complement strand
GCACCTCCCTCTTGCCAACTACTGGCTCTGCTCTGTCCACTAATACTGATGAAAAAGCACTACTACTTGTCAACAGAGGAGAAGACTCAACAAAGGATGCAGTACTACATGAAACAAGGGTCGATTACATTGAGCTAGAACAATAATTGGAACAGGCCTCGCTCACTCCTTTGCATTATCATTCTCATTGCCCCAGGTAATCATAATCATCATCATTAACTGGATCATAAGCCAAAGAATCAAGTACTTGTTTTGAAGCCTTTAGTAGCAGGTGCTTGTGTTGGAACGGTAATTGGCTTGGCTCCGAGTGTCATCCCTAGTTTCATCAGTTTTCCTTAATAAGATAATATATAATGTAGTATGTTTTCCTCTACGGTGTGTCTACTTATTCGGTATCGTTTAAATCAAAGTAGTTTTCTGGTTTATTTATGATTTCTGATTTCTTTTCTTCCTGAAAAAAGGCTCCTCTCTTAACCAATTCCTGCCGACCTCCACTCAAGCTTGCTCGTACTTAATTCTTCCCCGACCAGTACAACTATCTTCTTACCCGACCCGATCGATCTACCACTACTCATAAGAATAAGGCATCTACTAACAGGTCTGACACTCCGGAACTAATACAAGGATCAATGGAATCCCATACCGGTAGTACTGTTCTTGTTCTTGTCATCTCTTGCCTCGCCTCTAGCTCTTCTAACTCTCCTCTGGCTCATCTCTTCTCTTTGCACTCTTTCTCCTCTGTAAACTAATCAAGTTATGGCATAAAGTTATTGCTCGGGCTCTCTATCCTCTGGCTGACCGAGTGGAATCTGTTCTCTTATATAAGAGATCATTCTTGTTTTCATGTTTTTCACTGTACTTCCGTACTTATAGCTTCCTAGCCTCTGGACTAGCTTGCCCACCCCTACTCACCGTACTTGATCACTGTAACTCTGGCTTGGCTCCGATACCTCCGATACCTATGTAAACAATGAGGATACCTCGCATCAAAGCCTTTACTTGATCACGAGAGAGAGTTTATTGTCTCCCTTTTGCCCACCTCTGTTGGATTATACCTAGACTCCCACTCTCAGTACTTATGCCTTTACCGGATCTATATCCTTTCTCCTCTACCTCTGTCAACTGTCAACAACGCCGCGTAACTCACTCCCCTAACTGACTAAGATCGATCGGTAGGCTATCTGAACTAACTCTATCTGAAGGAACTTACAATAAGGGCCCTACCTCCAATAGACCCGAGCTCTGGCAACTGGCAACAATGCATTTCAACCTGCTGTCCGATCCTATAACTTCATGAGGATTGGCTGTGGAATCAGTTGTTTTCTTATATGATTTTCCCTACTATTTCCCTACTGTGTCTCTACTGTGTTGGTATATGAGAAAGATCTCCACTTTTCTGGCACTGATAGCGGCCCCAAAAGCATCTATTGTAATAACTGGTAATATCTATTATTGTTGCTACCGCGCAACGTCTTACTTAGTTGTTTGGTCGACACATTAGTAGTGTCTTGGCTGTGATTTCTCATTTCTTTGATTACAATATTGGTGTCTTGGCTCTCTCTTCTCTCCTCACCAGACTTTAGAACCAGAACAGTTCATTCAGCATCTGTATTCCGACCCGACCTCTAATAAGTGCCCGACCCTACTTCTGGAGTTTGAGCACCTGACCCGATTGCTGCAGACTACTTTCTCACTGTAACTGGGGATGACACTCGGGATGAAGACTATCACTCTCATAGGACTACTACGCCTACTTCTTTCAACAAGCTAAGCTGTAGTATCTCGGAAAGGACTCGACTCTCAATCTGGTGTGAAAGCCAACAACTATAAAGATGGTGTTCAAGCCGAAGCAACAGCAGAGCTCGGTCTTGGGTCAATTACTTACTCATACATACTATCTTCTACTTTTACTTAGAATCAGAACGAATATCATCTCTTGCCTCTCCTCCTCCTCTGGCTCGTTGATTGTCTAGTTACTTGGCTGATAGCAAAGAGTATAGTACCGGAGTTACTGGCCTACTTCTAACTTAGGGCTTCCTACTGACTACTAACTAGATGCGGTCAATCGGTGGTCTAATTACTGGACTACTAATACTAGAAGTAACTACTCCTACCGGTATTCTACTTAGCAAAAGGGGTCTCCTGCCTTCTGCGCTGACTTGCCACCTTTCTTTGATACTTGCTAAAGAGAAGGATCCAGTTCCCACATTATCCTTATTATGACACTGATCTAGCTGTATTATGATACTGATCTAGCTTTTGACCTTACCTTTTCACTGCGGATTTTCTTTACAACTTGCCTGAAACTGCACCAGAACCACTTGTTTCTGACCTCTATCTCTTGCCAATCAATACTCCTTTACAGGCACTGCTAATTCTGGATACCCATACTTCTTTTGCTACACCCTTTGTTACACCTCGTAAGTAGGGACTCCTTAGTTTGATTCTGTAATTCACTCCTCTCCTCTTCTCTGGCTACAAGACTTCTGGCGCATCTAAACAAGCTGCTTTCTCCGATACACCTACTTAATAGAAGATCAACTCCCAAGCTAGTGACCGACTCGCAGACAAGGAACTACTAGATAGACGAGCATAGAACCGACAACAACGACTTTTGACATGGCATCAAAGCAAGCACTCCTGACTCGGCTCCTGTTGAATGATTTCTTTCCTCTCCTCTTGCTCTAGACTACTCGTATACTAGTGTAAGGTAAGGGTCTGGAAACCAACTCCTCATTACTACAGGCTAAACTCAGTACTTACCGCAATTAGCCCCGACTGCAGGTTCGAATCCTGTCCCCGCCTAATCACGTAAGAGACTTTAGGGAGCGAATGAGTCAAAGTTTTAAAACAAGCAAAGTGCACCTTTTACGTTAAAGGGGATAATAGTAGTAGTAGGTCACTTCTTAATGAAACGGGGCTCTCAACTATCAAGTCAGAATGGAATTGCTTCTTTGCTACTCGGGGTGTTAGGAGCCGAGCCCTCTCGCACAGGACATTTATCCGCTTCTTTTCCTGCATCGGATTGTCCACTTGGCCCCTTGCTGGTTCAGCGTTTCGAACTAAGGTTAGCACCCAAACCCCAATGCATTATCCGGACTGTTTACTAGTATCTATTGTCAATTTAGCCAAAGGATGAGGAGAACCCATGTTAAAGGACTCGAAAGAAGCCTTCAGCAGACTTCACCGAATTTGTTAAGGTCCAAGTAGTCACCACAATAAGTGTTAGCGCAAGGGCGTGTACAGTAAAAAGGGGTAAAGATGACAGGGCATCAAATGAACTAGAACTGCGGATAGTAACCTAAACTAGAACTGAGGTAAGGGAGTTCATGAAGTATGTATTAGTAGCAAGGGAGTGAATTAGTACAGGTCGGAGTAGCTGTAAGTCTATTCATAAGTCTATTAATTCTGAGATAAGTCTATTAATGAAGGAGTAGCTGTAAGTCTAGTAGTAGCTTGGACAGTGGAATCCATGTTTGTTGGTGAGACCTGAGAGGAAGCAATGCCCATTGAAGATGCTGGATCGGGTGAAGAAGCCACAATCGGGGGTCTCTGAACGATTTCTTTAAATGGAGCTGGAAGGCTAGATTCATTTCTTAAAGCAAAGGAGTACTGTTTTAAAGCAAAGGAAAGGAGTACTGTTTTTGCGGGCAAGAACTGGTGGAGATAGGTTTGGTGCGAGGCTTTGAAGCTTGGCTCCCGAAAACAGGAATAGGGCGCAGCGAGCAGCCTCATTGTGCGGACTGTTCACCCTCGGTTACCGTGGGCCACATTCCAAAGTAGTTACTGTCAAATTGTATCTAGTTTCTGATTGATTTCCTACTTAGTAATTGGCTCAGAGAGCTTAGAGTGAACCAACTTGATTAGTATTTGATATAGAATCTAGATATCGTCATATTCTTGTATCTTTGATGGACCACTTTCTTATCTCTATTCCAAATCACTTGCTAATTGAGACTCAACAAAGGCCTAAAGCAAGAAGAATTGACAGATAGACTGAGAACAGAGCAACAAGAGCGAGAGATATTTTATGATCTGATGCAAGCTACTATTTAGGAAGGAAAGCCTATGGACTCTTTGTGCACTTTAGGAGCAGACCCTCCTTTATGATCAGTGACCTTACTTTCTTCTATTCCCTGTGGCTAGAAAAGGAACCAAAGAAAGAGTGGAAATATGCATCAAAACCTAAGGTGCTAAGAGCCTCTGCAATTGCCTTATCTTTCAACCAAACCACCATTAGGAACTCATAATTGAGAAAGCCGCTTGAGCTTGAATCCCTATTTACCATAAGGGTCCCCTTGGCCGGATCTGCCTACCCACCGGTTCGGAAACCACCCAAGCGCCATAGCCTATGTGTTGGAGAATCCAGAGAAGAGCATCATAAGCAGCTAGAGCTCTCGCCTACTACCCTGGAAATTCCAAATAAGTCTATACTAAACTACTACAATACCTTCAAGGAAATAGACAAGGTTATAGTGGCTTGGTCAAGGAAATAGACAAGGTTCTTGTGGATTTTAGTCAAGGAAATAGACAACAAGGTAATAGTATCGACTAGTTTGAAAAGAGGCTTCTAGGATCCTTATCCGCTTTTGTATTCCCCTTGCTTACTGATCAAGGAGCTAGCAGTATCTCCCGTATCAAGTATCAAGTAAAGTAGATAGAAGGTATCTCCACGGCGCAAGCAAGGATAGAAGGTAAAGTGTCCGAGTTGCTTGTTGAGTCAGAAGCGAGTACATATGAATTTTTAGCATTAGATAGTTAGGGCCAGAGCAAGTCCTGTTGTCCACCACTTTTTCGTATTTTTTTGTATTTCTTATCAAATTATTTATCCCATTCTCCGCAATAGGGTAAGTAAACTCAACTCTTTAGAAAGAAACTAATAGCTTCCCGAGCCTCTCTCTACTCTGGACTAGCTTGACTACCTCGACTCACCAGACTTAAGAACCAGATCAGTGCAGGAACCAGAAAGTAAGTAAACCAGATCAGTGCAGGAACCAGGCAAGTAACTACGTTAGTTACGCGGCAGGAAGTTTACCGGCTTTTTTCATAGCTTCGTTCTTTTCCTTCTTAGCTTGGTTCATAGAAATAAGATTTGTGCGTTTTCCCGTGTTTTTTGGTTGTAAATGGATTTCCCTTCCTGGACCCAGAAAAAGGAATGCTCTTTTTGCGGGGACTCCTGCCGCATCACATTAGTAGTGACTTGGCCCCGGGATTTTTGATAGCAAAGATCTTTTCCTTCCTGGAAGGTCTGATTCTCATGATCATTTTGCGTTTTCCCGTGTTTTTTGGTAGCCAATAGTATAAGACCGGTCAGTAAACTCCATTCTTATTGTCTGCCTCTCTCGACTCTGGCTCTCAGCTCATCTCACTAAGGCTAATCTCATCTCTTTTCACTCCCACTACTCTACCTACATTCTTATCCTCCAGCTCAGGCTCATCTACCGGAGTCAACTAATACAGAGTTCATTCGGCTCCTCTAACTCAATTGATTTGATACCTTAGGCTCCTAGGCAACTATTCTCTCCTTACCGCTTCTAAGCCAACAAATATTGATGCAACAGGGAATTCCACTGATAAGTAGGAAAGGTCAGAATCAAACAAGTAAGTAGGAAAGGCGCACACAGGACTTGCACCCTCCACTCTACTTCCACTCAAGCTTGCTTCAAAGCCTTTACCGGATCTATCAGAAGAAACCCAGCTTCAAAGCCAGTACTTTACCCTTTACCGAGCCTCAAAGCCGGAGTCCTCTTCAACACCCGAACCGACCTCTTATAAGTCCACTTTTGATAGAGGCCTTTCCGGAGTCAACTAATTCTGTAATTCCTACTTTCAAACTTCACTTTCTTTCTTTCCCACTCCTATTGCTCCTATTAGTAGCTCTCCGGTGACAAGTATCTTTCTGTTCTTTTGAATACCTTGTGGAATCAGTTTTCCTTAATAAGAAAGAATGCATTTTGTATTGCTTTTTCCCTACTGAGTATGTATATGATAAAGATGTCGACTTTTCTTATTTATTTTGGATTTCTAAATTGATTGTTTTTCTCATTTCTTGGATTACAATACCCCACAAAGTCAGTAAACACCATTCATTAGTTCAATACCGGCACCGGCTATCTATCCTCTTGCAACTTACACTCGGGATTAAACTAGAGCAGAAACATCATGGAATCTATGGCAACCAGGCGGATGGAATTTAGTGCATAGTTCCGTAAAGGACTTGGTAATGGCACCAACGGAATCAGTTATGCAAGTTTAATACCGGCCAAGACACTCACAACTGGGGTAATGAAGAAGCACATACAAGACTCTGTTGTTTGATACCTTCTTTCTTAGGTCGGGGCAGAGTAAAGTACTGGCGAGGCAGTATAAAGTGGGGAAGCTGTTCTCAAGTCAGCAGAAGCTATAGGGCGAGTGGAATGATTTGTTTCAAGGGGAGTTATTGTGAGAAAGGAACAAAAGTCAATAAGGGTTCGATCAAAGGAGTTGGCTCGGGCTGTTGATGCCGGTCTAGTGCCTTTTAGGCTTAGTCCAATTCTCATAGGAGTAGTTTAGGTAAAGTAAGTAAAGCAAGGCTTGCGGTAGGTAGTGTAAGTATATAAGTTCCGGAAGAGAGGGAATATCTATTTTTGGATCTATTAGTTGTTGACTTAATGTCAATATGGGATCAATAGTCGTTTGTTGGCTTAATTGCAGTAGCAGCATACTTATATGGAGGCTTAGACACAGTAAAGCAAGGTTAGTTGGCCGGGTAGGGAGAATGCTTTAAGATAGGAGGGTTGACAGCCTGAACCCTTATTTAGTAGGGATAAGAGAGTACAAGCTACTATTCTAATACTTAGTTGTTTCATTCTATTACTGATGTGTTTAATTCTGAGTTGTGCATGGATACAATTAATTTCACCCAGCTGGCATACCACACAGGTTAAGATCCTTTTCCAACTTAACTAGAGCTGCCCTTATAGTAAGTGGAATAATAAAGTACAGGCCTTGATGCGAGGTCTGCTTCACCAGTCTCTTAGAAACCTATGACCAACCCAGCAAGACACTACAAATGTGGCGCGCAGGAGTTGTCCCTTTCCTAGGCAATTGAATGAAACAAGTCAGTAACAGCCTGTGCCACTTAGATATCTGCCCCGTGTTTTGGTGAGTGAGTGAGAATGAATTGAACTCGGCCCTTATTTATATTAAGCTTATATTAAGTGAAGGCTGCTTTTCGTATGTATGCCCTGAGTCTGCCCTTAACCCAGCTTCCGAACCAATACTCTGCTCCGGAGTATGATGAGATGAGAGCAATAATAGTATTAGTTTACAGAGGTAGATTATAGTCCAGGGCTAGTTCCTGTGAGGAAAGTCAGGATATGACAAGAAACCCGATCTAGTACTAAGATCAGAATTCCACTGGGCAGTAGCAGAATGGAACTAAGTAGCCAAAGAATCAGAATAGAACTCACTCGTCACAGAGCGAAACCACTAACCACCAGAACTAGTGCACTAACAACAGGAACCAAACCGGGTCGACCACAGAAAGGTGAAGCTGTAAGATAGGCCCTCAGAGTCCTTTAAGCCATGGTAACTTAAGAAAATGAGACTTCCCACATTTCCACTCGTAAATAGGCCTTGCAATGCACAACAAAAGCACTTGCTCGTTCGATACGAGATCCACTACTATCAGGGACTTAGCGCTTAAGAAGGTGCTGAAAGCCTAGAAACTCAACTGGAATTTCCGTACTCAACTTCAGAATGGAATTGACTACTTTTAACTCGCTACCGCTTGCACTCAGGCTCAGGCTCCTACCGCCCTGACGGACATTGGTTTGTAGTGACTTGGCGGATAGCAAATAGTATAGGACCTGAGTTACTGGCCTAGAGTTAATCCCTACCCGACCCTCAAAAGTCAGTAAAACACCCGACTTCTCAACTGGAGCAGCTACTACTTATATTGATACTGATCCTGCCGATGACTCTTCTCTTGGATACTTTCCTTTCACTTCACCTTTCCACAGTGGAGCTTCTGTTGGGACTGGCGAACACAGAATGAAACAACTACCCCCTTGTATTGGAATGGAACAAGCCCTACCCACACCCTAACAACCAAGAAAGGAAGGAGCACACTCAAGATAGGGGCATAAAAGGAGCTGTTCTAGTGCATTTCTTCCTAACATCTTTATGGCCTAAACTAGAATATCTGAACCTCTTCTTCTCTAACTACTGTTCCACTCTAACTCTCACAGGAACTGGGCAATTATCTTTGAACTCTTGTCCTCTCTATAGGCTATAGGCCCCATCCTGAACTATACCTTAACTACTTATAGGTCAAACTCACTTTAGCTAGACGAAGAAAGGACTTGTATACCAAACCTATCCCTATGACTTAGAGCTAGAGCACGGACACTGAACTACTTGCAACTGACTTTCTACTTCACCTTGATACGGCACACCTTACCTTTCTTTGCAAGAACTCAACTTTCTGAATCGCCGACTAACATAGATTTCAGTCTCACTCGTATGGAATCTGGAACTCGACTTTAATCAGGAACTCTACCATGGAATCTTTAACTATACCATGAATTTCCCTTGTTGAAAAGAGGGACCCCCCAACTCATTAACTTAGGGCTTCCTCGCCGGATCTTGCTTCTGCTTAAACGGAAACAGACCCAAACTATACTTGAAGTTATGATTCTGCTCCAGCTTTGAATCTACGGATCTCGTTGACTTAACAAGAACAGAAAGAGTTTAGTATGAAGTACGAGGAACTAGGGGAAGACAATCAGGCTAAAGAGAAAGAGGAGCTCTAGCAGGACTCTCCGGTTAAAGAGGAGCTACTGCAGTCCAATCAGACCATTCACATTCACTTACCAACCGATTACTTGGGCATTCTTAAAGAGGAGATTCGGGGCTAAGTTCAACTTACCTATCTATGTGTTTACTTCATTCTATAACATATTGCACTAACCTTATCTTCTTTAGTGACTACAGGGGGACAATCTGTGTAGTTACCAACAAGAGGCTGACCACAACTATTTGACTCGGTTCAGGCTTGACACCCCTATACCCTAAGTTGATGCCACCAAACAACTACTCAACAAGCCGACAAACCACTACAAGATTCGACCATAAATAAGTAGCTTGTCCCTATCTCTATCCTTGAAGTTAAGATGCGCTTGAGTTTGATGGTTCCTAAGCTTGTTCCCTTGCGCGATACTACTTTGAAGCGCTAAGTAAGGAATACGAGTTTTCCAGTTCGCTCGGTTGCGTATATAGAATCAGACTCAAGTAAGCGGGAAAGAAGATCAGACGGAATGCTCCACTGCGTAAGTCAAGTCAGAAAGGTGTTGTCCCCTTCTAGCAAGTAGGAATTCAATCAGTGTCTCGTGCTTGTGCATGAGGTTCGATAAACAGGTAAGATTCAAAAGATGGATTGAAGCGGTAAGCGGGTCGGTAATACGAGATGAGAACTGGAGAGTATTGTTCGGCAAAATCACTTTAGTATCGAGAAGCCCTAATAACGCTATACATTAGACTAAGCTTGTTGGATCATCAGCAGCAGAATGGACTGAATGGGAGGGTGAGCTAGGTATTAAATGACAGTTTTCCTTGGTTTCCCGACCCTACTTCTTTTGTTTGAGCACCCGACCCGCCATTGAATTATGACTTTCCTACTTGTGAGTTGAAGTATCAAGAGAGGCCAGGCCAGGTAGTGAAGCTCCTGTTCGAGTTCTAGTCTTCATCTGCTCGTTAAGTCATGTAGTTGCTTCTCTCTTTCTCAACTTTCTCCTTAATAATAAGAGATAGAATTGAGTAGTTCATTAGTATAGATCAGAGTCAAACAATTCTCTCTTTTTCTCATTGCTTAACACAAGCACCGAACCTATAAACTACTTATTACTGCTTGCGTCACTGCATACCTTCTTTCTGGAAAACTCTGGAAATGCGAGTTCAATCAATAGTTTTGAAAGAAGCAAGTCAAGTTATCGGGGAAGAAATAGATGTTCTAGCTTGCCCACCTCTCTTATCTGGCCTACCTCTCATAACCATACTTTCTCACAGGAACTAGGGATTCAACAACAACAAGCCAAGCTGCGGGCTACTATTAACAGAATGAGGCTCCTATGCTACAAGTACTTCCTCTCCTCTTGCAACTATTCCTAAGTCAACTAATTCAGATTGATTACTAGCACTCCGAGCCTTACTATTAAGCTTCCAACTAGGTATTCCACTCGTACTAGGCGAACAGGAAGATACTTTACTTCAGCTCGCACCCCGCGAATAACGGAAAGATACGAGACTTAACTCCCCCAGCTGAAGAGACTTCTTCCGATCCTGTTTATGCTGGCTCTAATCTTAGCATGGTTCCCTTCTTTATTGCATTAATTATAAGGGCACAGAAAGGATAGTAAGTAGAGAAAGGTAAAGGCAGACTACCAGGGCAGCTTCCTTACTTTTAGAGGTTAGAGTGTTGCAGTAACAGAATCAGAGGATGGAGCTAGAGCTGTAGAACCTATGTGTTAAGCAAGTAGTCAATAGAGAAGTTAACCTTAGCAACTACACAGGCAACAAGAAGCCAAGCCGACAAGCCGACAATGAGCAAATATGGGTTTACAGCCCCAAGTAGTAGTAGAGTAGTCCAGTGGAGCCAGCAGCAAGTGTCCGGGGTAGTTCAATTAGGGAGTATAAGGAAGATTGGTCATAACCTTACTTTCTAACTGGAACTGGGCATGGCATTCTTAGGCTTTCTATGTTTAAAATGCACTACTAATTGAATTGCCTGGGGATTAAATAACTAATGAAGAATTAGACTATATTAAACAGCATCCTTTGCCCCTGCTTAAACACCAGTGGAATCCCGGTAGTACTGCAGAGAATCCTTAGCAATAGGTAAGTCAACTCTATTCATTCTGAGACCGAGTGTACCTGAAAGCTGTGGAGGAAGTCTAGAATCTAAACCAATAGAATCACTCTTTGTCAAGTGCCCTTAATTACTGCGACAGCGTTAGTGAGCTGGCCAGGTTAGGAATAGACAGTGCAGTGATAGGTACCATCTAACATAATGAGTCAAACAACTTTGTGCCTTAGCGCCTCAATAGAATCAGTGGAATCAATTCCAGTTTCTGTTTTACTTGAATCCGTATTAGTTGGCGTAGGGAAAGTAAGAGAATCTCAGCCAGCAGGATCAGCAGCAAGATCTGTTCGAGTTAATGATGTTTCTGGTCCTGGTCGGGGTCGTCCAGTAGAAAGTTCTGTTCTTGGATAGTTTGTAAATGAAAGGGAGAGTTTAGATCGGAAAGAGATATTAGCGTAGAAGCATAAGAATTGCCTGTTCTTGGTCGAGTTAAGTCCACCAAGTACTATTTCGGCAAAAGCAAAAGCCAGGGAAGGGAGTTCATAACCTACATTATGTCCTGGGAAGGGAGTGGATTGAGGTCTACGAGAGAGGCCGCTGGGCGAGGAAATGATGTTGCTTGTCAGTTTGGCAGTTAAGTTAGCGTTGGAAGCATCAAAGTAGCAATACATAATGCGAGTTTGTAGTTGAAGAAGAATAGCTAAGAAAGATAGAGTGAAACAGTGGGGAATGAGTTAGGTTAAGTAAGGGCGGGCTTCTAGGCATTAGTATAAGCTCGAAAACAAGTCAAATCAGACTAATAGGCAATAAGGTAAGCCTGAGTTGTTCTTTTTCCATTCCTATTAGTGGTAGAAGCTTTGAAGTTGGTAGCTAGAGGATGAGAGCGAGTCCTATCTGGAACTGTAGTTCTTTTCTCTATCACGATAGATCAGTTGCTTCGGTGTTCCGTAGTTGTTTCAATAAAAATAGGTGTGTTGGCGAGCAAGTCAGGGTAATAATCATACTAGGGGTTGTTGTGTACCAGTAGGGGTGCCTCTACTTAGACTAGTTTGAGTGTAATCATATCATATAAATAATCGAATTCAGAATGCTCATTGCTTCTGTTAACGGCAACATCTAAGCTTTGTTTAAGTAAGTCAACGAAAGAGAAGGAGAAGAAACTGTTTAAGTGGAATCTTACCTCTGCGCAGTGTCAGCTTCGTTTAATAGGGGCATCTATCCAGACTTACCCCACTGCCGAAAAGACTTGACCTTGTAACTAAGAAGCAAGGGAATAAGTATCAGAATGGTCCCTCGGGGAATCACTCGATCTCTCAACTGGGAATAAAGGTCAAGGAAGTAAGCGGTTCATAAGGGTTTTTTAGCAATAGGGCATCTAGGGATGGAATAATAGTAGTATGGTCTAGGTCATTATCATCATACTTAGTTTATTGTGGGCACGGCCAGAACCAAATCCTGTAACAAAAGAATAGACACTTTAGACAATAGACTAGAATGCATCTACTACTGACAAGATTGAAACAAGAAAAAGGCAACAGAGCTTACTGATAACAAGGTTCGGACTACGACTTGACTTATAGGGCTGCTACCACTGCTTCTATTACTTGCTCTCTTTGTTATCGACCTTACTCTCCTGTCTTTGGTTCTGACTTAGTTCCCTGACTGGCATTCCTTTCCCTTAGCCTTGCTTGTTCGTGTTAGTCTGCCTACCTTTTCTCTCACTCTGACGTTGCTTAGGCATGTTCTGTATCTCCTCTATGTAGGATTGGGTCTACTAGCTGACATTCTTTAGCCCGAGTTCAGGTTGACACTCCCTTATTTCAAACTGAGCCCCCTTACTCATTCTGTATTTCACTTACTGGCCACCAAGCGAGATACCTTTCGTTCCTTATTTCTACCTATAGAATTAATGTTACTATGATCCTCGGAACCCCACTTTTGGAATGAAACCAATACAAGTAGGCATAAGGCTCGGAACTCACAGGCTGAAACCACCATTCGATAAGACCTGAACCAGTAACGATAAGATCTTAACTAAAAACTAGGACTCGGGCGACTATCTCTACTGGAACAGCTCCTCAGATCCGGATCCTTACTTGCTTTCTGTATTGATAGCGCTTTCGTTCTGTCACTAGTGCTTCTAATCTATAATAAGGAAATCCACTATACTTCTAATATGTGTAACAGCTCCAGGCTTGCTCTACTGGCTTTGAGTCTTCTTTTACTAACTATCGGGCTTACCTTACTCCATTTCATTATCTTGCTACTGCCATTGTATCTTTCTCTCTATATGATAGAGCAAACACCACCCCTTGCTTGGATTCTGACTGAACTGTTACTACGAGCCCACCCACTTGAAGTTAAGTCCAGTACTATTTCCCTGGCTTTTCTTCTTGTATTACTGATCCTGATCCCCCCTAGGGAATGAGAAACCCAATAAAAGAATCAGACTAACTAACTGCCTAAAGAGACTTGCTTACCGGGGACCATAGCTCTGACTATCTTTCCTTTCGTTCCACAACTCCTTCCTGGCATGCTTGCTTGTTCGGGTAGGGCTCCTTACTTGCTATTTGCTCTGGAACTACCGATCTCAAAACTCCTTAGCTCTTGTTCTAGTCTGCCTTTCTTGCTCTAAAGCGCGTTTATAGGTCTTATAACCTAGCATCTAAATCTGATTCCTTCGCTAATGGGAATGGAACTGACATCGCGATGAGACTTCACCTTACGACTATATCAGAATGAAACCACTAACTCTATAGGCCTGTCTCCCCTTTCAATCTTAGAAGCTGTAGTTATTTTCTGTATTATATCTATAAGTAAGAGGATTAGAAGCACTAGTTCCGCTCTTGTATGGGATGGTGATTCCAATGTGGTGTATAAACTAAGATTCTTGTATTGATTATTTTAGTTAAGAGCGGAAGAGGCAAACTCATATAAGCAAGAATACAAGGCAGAAATGCGAGTTTGAGAGCTAGGGAAGCAAAGTCATTAGTGGGTTTCCCAGTTGCCGGCTGCTTGTTGGATCTGATAGCAGTAGGTTGGTTCCCCGTCTAGGGTAGTCAGTCTGATTAATGGTAGTGAAATTCTGATTATGTCTCCTAGCATCCCGTTGCTTGGCCCTTTCTTTGTTAAAGAGAAATAATCGGGTTGTTAGAGATCCAGAGCACTATAGGCACGCACCCTTCTTTTAAGTAGTTACAGTAGTCTGCCTATCGTCTCATTCATTGACGTAGATAACGAGATCACACTCTCGTTGATACCTGCTTATAGTCCTAGTGCGACAGAGAATGCAATACAATACCATAGGGAGAGCCCCTGCCTCTTCTGATCAAAATGGGGATTCAATTAATGGATTGACAATTGGAAAGTATTCCCGGAGATTGCTTATTCTTTACAATATACATCCCACATTATAAATAGGAGAATCCGCTTTGAGGAAAGGATCGATCACTGCTTAGGTAGCCTAAAAAAAGATATGTAAGGAAAAGCTTCTAACGCTATCCCATACTCTTTCGCGGGTTTCTCAGCTCACAAATAAGCCACTGTCCTTTGGTTACTCTCCACGTCAACAAGTGAGAATTCGAACTCTCTAGCTAGTCGTCTTCCCTAGATAGTTGGCTGGTTCAAGAGAGACCCCGGATTGGATCCGCCTTCGTTCTCACAAGAATTGTCTGCGCCCCAGCAGAAAGCGCCTCCACTTCCGCAAGCTAATTGCATTCCACACGGACATGGCGGTCTCTGTCTTCTCATCTAAGATTACTCAAAAGACGTAGAAGAAGGATAAGGATGGGCGTAGAGAAGGTGATCGAAACATCTTCTTCCGTGCCTGGTAAACCATGAAAGTCAAGAAGTTGTTATTACTATACCTGTGCTCTGCCGCCAAGTCCTGTTTTTTGGAGCTGAGTTATAAACAAGTCCTTCCTACAAGTCATTCCAAAATTACTGTGTTCGCGTGACGCGGCGAGTTATGAGCAAGTCAAGCCCTACAGCTCTAGCAAGGGTAGCAAGTAAAGTAGCAAGTAAGTAAAGTGTAAGGTCTCTCAATGGCTCTCGCAAGAATGAAAGGACTGGCAGGAGAGACTAAAGTAACCTATAAAGCAGGCAGGCATAGACTAAAGTAACCTATAAAGAAAGGAGGCAACAAAGAACCTAAACATCAAAAGAAATCCAATAAGTATCTTCATAAGATAAAGAGGTATAAGAATCTTAATACCCAACAAGCAAGCCGTTTTGAACACACCTTAGCTTATTGACGGAGCGGGGTTTCGATATGAGTGATTCCAGTCAAGAGTTTGTTTAGGAGTTAAGTAACCCTTACTAGAACATTGTCCTTTCTTCGCCTCCTACGAGTTATTCGCAAGTCCTGTGTTCAGTGTTCAGGCGGGGAACAAACAAGCAAAATCATGGAGTTTAGTAAGGAAGCAAAAGGGAAGCCAAGCATTCAAGTTCCGGCTGATTCATAAGAAAGGGAAGCTTTATCAAGGTAAGGGTTGACAGTTTCATTGTAGACAGAATGCTTAGCCCACTACACTATAAATGCAGTTAAGGCGAAGGTCAAAAGAAAAAGAAGGAATATTACCAACCAGTATAGGCTTTTGAGCGAAAGGAATATTACCAACCAGTATAGGCTTTTGAGCGAGGTGTAAAGAAGAATACAGTAATCAACCAACCGTATTAAGAAGCTGTGCTAAAGTCGTCAGAAGAAGCAAGGAAAGGGCCAAGCAACTACTAGACAAGTCACTCCTAATGTTACGCGTCAGCGAGCTAAAAGGCGCGGCAGGGCCGCTCTTCCCCTCTTCATTTTCATATTCTCAAAAGAAAGCGCTAAGTCACTTACGGACTCTTTTCATAGGGGCCAAACCTAAGAAATAGATGGATGCTAACCTATACGATCGACTCAAATCCTTATATACAATAAATATTGTAATGAACTGAACGCAACGAAGACATCTAGACTAGACCTCTGGCAACCTCGACTCTGGACTAGCTTCTTTCCTAGCCTACCTCGACTCTGTAAACTAAGACTCTCCTCTGGCTCTTAACTACTCTACTACCAGGCTCATAGGTAATAAAGCGAGGTTTGGTTTGTGAATAAATGTTGATAAGTATCAGTTACGTTCTGCTATTAGTAGGGCTGGTTCCCTCTTTGGAGTTTCGTTTCCCTAAGTAATGAGTCTAGGAGTCAAAGGTTAGATAAATAATGAAAGTCAAGAGTTTCGGAATCAAAGAAAGGATAGTCGGAATCCAAATCCGTAGTTAAGGGCTATAAGGCATTAGTGTTAGGCACATAGTATGTAAGGTAAGACTAAACCGAGTCGAGAGCATATGGCCCAGTAAGTAGCTTGCCAAGTCCAATCTAATATATACCTTGGTGGTGCTCTTCATTCTCTAACCACTGGCATTGGTCATAACTTCTTTATACAGAACCCTAGACCTTATCTCCTGTCTCTGGGGCTTACTTCCATGTTTCTAAGACTGTGATCCGGCACAAGTGAATCAAACAAAAACCAGTACCAACTAAACTAGAACTGCAGCTGATACGACTTGATCTTGTAACTAAGACTTGAGCCAGTGCTTCTATGACTTTAACCTGGAACTTAGCCTCTCATTGCAGCTTGTAAGGCTTGATCTTTGGCATAAGGGACCGACCTAAGGCTTCTCAGTCTAATCCCCACGAAGAGAAATTGAACCACAGCTGTTGAACGGAACCACTATCAATAAGACTTGAGCTGCTCCCTTTGATTCTATAACTGCTGGGCACGATCCTAGCTTTTCTTTCTTGAAATACGGATTCGATCTTTGCTTTAGCTCTTCCAACCTGACTTTCTTAGTAAGGATCTCCTGACTTGAATTCTCTAGTTCACCGGGGATTCTGAGACTCTCCAGAAAAGTATTACCTTTGCTCTTACGCTAGTGTCTATCATACCCGAACTTGACAAGTAAGGATCCAATGCTGCTGTGCGGGACGGGAATGCGAGCAAAGAGAGGTAGTTCGAAGCTGGGCATTGCAGAGCTGTATACTGGGAATGGCATAGGCATAGTGAGATAAGAATCTATGGCAGTAAAGTTGGATTTGAAGTAAGTAGAGAGAGTACTTGGTAGCCGAAGACATCTATTGTAATAACGGGGGAACTATAGCGGCAGAAGAGATTTAGTGGGCAAGGTATCATCTGTCACCAAGTCCACCAGGTAAGCTACTACTAAGTGCTTTGTTGGAGGCTTTTCAGCGGGAAGGAATTAGAGTATGGAGTGCTCTTAGTAGGAAAGAAAGGAGGTATTTCTTCTTATAGGATCGGAGTATAGGTAAAAAGTAGTTACTTGGCCCCTACTAACATGAGTTTCTGTTTCCAAAGGCTTCATTCTCGTCTACAGCATTTCACCTATGCCTATGCCTCCTCAGGCTCCAATTCATTCTCAAATCTCTACCTTGTGTTACTCATTTCCATTCTCACTTTGGAGTGGAGGTCGGGCGCTAAGATAAGAGATTGGTACTCGTGTTGTCGAAGTTATTGTTTCATCTATAAGATCAGGATCATCATATCTTACTAGCTTGAAAGCCCTAAGTGGTAGAGTAGACTAACGGGGTTCACTAGGGATTCTACTCTTATTGCCAGGAAAGCTGGTTTTAGCAGAAGCCACTGGTACTGGTAGATCAGCAACTCCAAGCAAGTCCGACAAGCTACGCAGCCAAGTAACGGATAGACAAGTACAGGGACAGGAACAGTACTAAAGGTCTTCAACTCACACTCGACCTTCCACTTATGCTCCGGTACTTTCTTCTTCTAGGTCCGGTACTTTCTTCTTCTAGGTTAGTTACCCCAGGTATTTCATATAACAACTATCACTCCGAAGTCACCTATAAAAGACACTACTAAAGCATCACTCTTCTCTTGTCACAGCTCTTTCAACTTATACACTAGCACAGCTCTGCCAATAACCTCTATTTCTTGGAGTCGAAGTCCGCCAGCCAATAACCACTGATTTATACCTACTTAAGTACTTAGCGATGTTGTGGACTGATTTCCATTCAACAAGCTACTACTACAAAAAGAGAGAAAGAAACCAATTGCTATCAGGCAAGCAGACAAGAGTGACTTCTAACTCGAACAGGATCGGTATTCCACTCAAACAAAACAGCTTTCCCACTCCTATTGCTCTTCAAACTATAACAATTCTCTTCCCTTGGAAACCCGACACCTCTCAGAAGTGTTAACCCCAAGCTCAACTCTTTATTTAAGATGAGACCTCGCCTCTCGTCTGTAAACTAACAACTCCTCTGTAAACTAAGTCTGATCTTGTCTGTCAACTAAGTCTGATCTTGAAACTGCTTCCTCAGTAGCTGGTTCCCCTCTTGCCAACACCAACTAAGGGAGCGGTATTCCACTCACACTCCTTATGCCAAAACACAGGTGAACTCAGGGCGGGTAGTTAAGGTATAGTTCGGGATGGGGCCTAGACTACAGAATACAGAGGTGAGATAATATAATGATAATATAATATAATATATATGTGGTATCTAATAGAATATAATATATGTGGTATGCGGGTGCCGCTATAATATATGTGGGTGCCGCGTAGTGTTTCACTCATAAGGGTTGCTCATACAGATCCCGATCAAGCATCCTCAATGGGCATTGCTTCCTCTCTGGTCTCACCAACAAACACAGACAAAACTCGAACAGGCAATTCCATTACTAGTTAGGCAAAGGCAAAGAGAGGCAAGTAACTGTATTAGTGAGTTCAAAAGTCAACCCGCTCCTCAGCATGAGATTCGAGAGTTTCTTCTTCTTCTTTAAACGATGAAACTAGAAGGTGATCATAAGCCTAATAAGCATAAAGAGCTATAGGAGCCATCCAGAGTTCAATCCAATCCAGTTGAATAGGGTTCTGCCGCGCAATGTTAGTATAAGCTTGGCGTATCTATTGATTGCTATGTTTTTTTATAAGTGACTTGGCCCGGTTTCATCCGCTGTTTCTTCTGAAGGAAAACAATCATTTCTATCTCTTGCTTAGCGCCCGACCCCGATCTCTCCTTCACTTGCCGAACCGCGGGTATAAGAATCTTTATATATTCACCAAAAGAAAGGATAATAATAAGAAACAAGACGTTGTGCGCTGTATTTATAAGTTGTGGGGGAGTTTCTAGTTTACATTCCATAATTCTATTCAAAATAAGAGGGATGCAGGCTGTGTATTTACTTGGATCTATATCAGATGCTCGAGAGTCATAATGGAATTGAAGGAATTTCATGAGAAACTTAAGAAGCGGAAGGCAGGAACAGAGGCGAAAGCTCAAGTCAGATCAGAAGCCTCATCCTAGTATCTTAAAGCGTTAGAATAGAAGCTGAAAGCCTTGTTCGGGTGTAGCTTTTGTCTAAGGAGGAAAGTGGAGTTATCGTAGGAGAATCCGCAGTGAGAGTATTGATTTGTTGCGCTAGTTCTAGAAACTCCCATAACCATTAGTGCCACAGAACCTTAGCTTTGCTTTCGTACGCGTAGAAGATTATCTGTGCCTTTGCCGAGATGTAACTCGCTAAGTTAATGAGTAGAATCCATCTTTGTTGTCTACAAGACCTTCTCCAATGTAGTAAGCGGGACAGTAAGACTCACTAACGCCATCCGCTCAAAGAAGTGTTAGCGGTGCGAGTTCTTTTAAATAAGTTAGGATTAAGTAATTGAAGTTTCAGAAAGTAGCAAGCAAGACTACCTTTCCTTCAGAAAGTAGCAAGCAAGACCACCTTTCCTAATAATATCATGATGAGCACGCACTCTCCCCAATATTCAATCGTGAGCCGAAAATAAATAACAGGCGGTCCTAAGCTTCCCCTTATACTTTTCCAATCAAGCAGTAAGCCAGAAATTCTGAATCAAGGGAGTTCGGTTCGCTTCGAGAATATGTTTGATGGGTATCATGTCCTATACAATCATACTAGATTAGCGAAGTCGAAGATAGTGGAAGCCAGTGCTTAATATATCCCAGAGTTGGACTCTAACTTCACGACTTCATTCAAGTGTTGACCCCATGTCACGACTACTAAAAAAAGCTCCAATGAGGACGAATCTTGAACATTGAGGAGTGTGTGGCGCGGAAGGCATTGAAGGTATAGTATAGGGCTTTTCTGGAAAGATCATGGAAAGAAAGTAACCATATCCATACTACAGTGACAAACAGAACTCCTTTAAAGGTAAGTAACTGTGAATAAGGGCTCCATCTTATTATTTGAACCTAGCTGGCAAGAAAGCAGGGACTGGCTATACTTCACTTACTGGCCTAGATTCAGTCAACTACAAATCATCCACAGATTGCGCCAGAATTCGACCGCTTTTCACTAGAATACTATAAGAGAACACTACCTTCACTATAATGCTATAAGAAAACACCGCTTTCACTAGAATACTATACGGATCCTAGAATTGGACCTCCACTAAGTCTTCTTGCGCCAAGGGAAACTGTAATTGATTCTATGGCCTCGAAAACCGGAATCGAACTAAGGAGTCACAGAATAGAGTTTAGGGCGAGCAAGGCTAGGCACCAACTTCAATCATAAAGAATGCAACCGCTACCAGCAAGAATGCAGCTCACTGGTATTGTTATTGGTATCTAAGGTATCTAACCACAACCAGTGCATCTCAGAATGCAGCTAAGCAGTATCGGGATGAAGCCAAGCAGTCCAAGCATGGCACTGGTGAGGGCAAGAATGCAACTCCGTAGACCGGATCTTTCCTCTGATCCTGAACTAGTTTCTTCTTCTTCAATGCCTTTATTAAGTTGACTTTGTTTAATGATTCTTTTCACCGATATTATCATATGTTTTATCAATCATATATAGTATGAGAATGAACCTAATAGGAGCAAGGGTGGAACTACCAATACCAATATCAAGTAAGTAAATACAGAAAGAAACTAACAAAAGGAAAGAATGGAACTAGTCCACATGAACCCGGGATAGGGGAAGAGGGGCTCAGAATTCCACCACTGACAGCAAGAATGAAATCACTAACCAAGAATGAAGCGGGTAAGTATGAGAATAAGAATTCCACTAAAGGGTGAAGTCACAGATAGTACTTGGGAGTCCCCCAATTCCTCGCATCTAGTTAAAGAACCCGAAGAGCCAAGTATTTCCTACCTACCCGAGTAACTGAAGTCCACCACCCTATCCGAGTCACAGGCAATCCTCTTTCCAATCCCCGGAGAAAGGGTTTAGATAGCAATCCACTTTCCCTCCCCGGCTGGAGAGCCCCCAGAACTGCATTCGCCTCTATCTCTTCTTTAAACAAATAAAGAATTCCACAAGCCCAGCAGCAGGCGTAAGAGCACATAGTAAGTAAGGAGATTGAACTACCCCAGTTCTGGCTCTTGTTGAAATACCCCCGTTCAGGTTCTTGACCAAGTCCTGTGTTCGTCCACTCAAGCAGAGGCAGTGGAGGCATGGCATTCAACCCTCAAGGTAGGTAAGGAGCTTTTCCAGGTAGAGAGAGCCATACCCTTCAGTAAAATGGATTCTCTTCTAGGGGTTCAGTCAATTCTCTTCTAGGTGGGTTAAGAGCACGTACAGGGTTTGCTAAAGGGGAGGGAGTTTACAGTTAAGTCGATTCAGAAAGGGGAGTTGAATCTAGTAGAACACTAAGAATGAATAGAGGGTTAGATCTAGTTGGTTAGTTACCGATGCAATCTAATACTTAATCTACTACTTGATTAGTACACCTCATTAGTAAACCTAGCCGAAGAAACACTCTTTAGAAACACTCTTTCTTTAGTAATCTACCGCAGAGTGGGCAGTTGATCTACTCTTTGGATTGGACCCCTAGCCGAATAAAGAAGACCACTTTTACCACTACGCCTACAGAATGCAACAAGCTAGGACGAACGGTTGACTTTCCACTCTGGTTTTGGTGACAGGGTTGGTTTAGATCCCTCGGTTAGTGAGTTACCCGCAGCTATCATACCTCTGGCTCACTTTCATTCCGCCTGGAGAGTTTCTTTCTTATAGCTTTCATTCCGCCTGGAGAGTTTCATGAAATACCTTATCCTAGAGTTCGGAGGAGAGACCTTATCCTAGAGTCCGGAGCAGAGGTGTTTACTTTAGAATAGCAGAAGGGCCCAGCAACCTTTCTGTCCTTCCCACTGATGAAACTCCCCTTAACATAATGGAAGCTTACCTCTTACCAACGCCAACACACCTTACTTACCTAGCCGAAGTCAACCACTTTCCCGTTAGCTGACCACCTAACCTTTACATAGGCATTCAACGCTTTAGTGGCTGCTCTGTGTTCTCTCTCAGCTACCCGCTACCCCATCAGTGTTCTCTCTCAGCTACCCGCTACCCCATCAGTGTTCTCTGCCAGCTAACCTCCATCCCAACAGTGTTCTCCGCCAGCTAACCTCCATCCCAACAGGCCACACTTCATAATTGAACCCGAAACACTTCCTTTCGAATTGAACTCTCCTTTCTTTGAAGAACCACACTAGCATTCTACCCTGCCCTGACTCAGCTTCACGGAACCCGGATTTCTTTCCTTCAAGAAAGGATTTTCGTCATTCAGCTTGAACTTACAATAAGGGCCTCTACATATCTTTTTTGTTATTACCAAGGCCTGTGCCACTTATATATCTGCGAGTTCCCTTGACTCAGTACCGACACAGTAGCACTGCCAAACAACCAATAAGGGCGCTACACATTTCTAGTTACTTGTCCCTTACTGAATGATATATTCTCCTATAAAAGGATAACTGATGAGCCCCTCTGGCAACTCGGGATTAAGCTCTCACTGGCACTTGACAAAGAGGGAAGTTCCAGATCAGATGTATTCTCATCGGAGGAGTTAATAAGAGGTGAAGTCGACCCATAAAGATGTTAGGATCAAATTCATTATCTGGCTAGTTTATATGTTTCAATGAAGGATTGACCATAAGAGGAGAACGAGCAGCCCTACCGCGCAACGACTACTGAAGAATGGAATGGAAACTGATTCCACTCGGTACTCAGTATTCAACTCGAGCAGGACCTTCTAGTAATTTGCTTCAACTAATATGCTCTTTTCACTCCTTACGTGCTTCCTTGCCATCGGAACTATCTGCTAACTTCATTCGGCTAATCTACTTACCTCTGGCAACAATAAACGGAATTCGGAACTATTAACTGAACTACTACCGGGATGAAACTTTCATAAGTAAGTAAGTGAAAGAAGTCTAAGACTCAAAGAGACAGGGCCCAGCTACTAGGCAATTCGACAAGTCCAGTTCAAGTGTCAATTCTGGAAGGGTGCTTTCCCGAGTCTGTAGGTAGAGTTTACCGGGCTATAAATAATAGAGTGGGACCGGGCAGTAAGTGATAGGCCAGTTCCAGTTCTAAGATCTGAAACAGTGCGAGGAAGGTATGGGTTCCGTGCTTCACTTGAAGTATAGGTCGGCCCTTCTAGTAAGTTCGCCTCTTTTATGAAATCAAGTCCTGTGTTCGGGTGCCACTCTGTCTTCAACCTGAGCTACTGAGGCTACAACCAGTGCTGGGCAGACTGAGACAAGTAAATCGAAGAATCCAACTATGGATAATCTCTCCTCGGATCTAGCCTCTGATCTTGTAAACTATACTTCTCTTGCTTATGGTTCTGTAGTAGTGAGTTGACTTACTTTACTTACCCGTATTGAACTAATTTGTATAAGAATGAACCTGTATTGAACTAATTCCACTTCTTTCCTCTCAATACCAGTAAACAAACGCTGGGAATAAATAAGTACCCGGGTAGAGAATAGAGGTAAAGCAACCTTTCTGTCCTTCCCTATACACCCCTTTCGCCAACCACTGGAATTGCTGCTTCATCAGACCCGGAAACTAGTAGTAGTGCAGAAGAATCGAGTTATATACTTCCTAGGCGCGTAATAAGAGAATAAGGTACTCCCTATTTCACTCAGTAGCTACTCAAGTCTGGGCCCGCCCCGCACTGGAAAGTATCTCGCAATGGAATCCCTAGTTGCCTTAGGGGGTATCGGGTATATCGAAGAGTATTGACTAGCTGCCCTGCCTATCCATCCTCTGGCTCATCCACTCCAACAGCATCTTTGATCTTGACCCTAAAGCCTAACTCTGGCTCTTCCAACTCACTGTTTACTTAATAGCTGAACTTGCCGACCTCAACTATGGCTCATCTAAACAAGATGCTTTCTCATCTCCCTCGACTCTGGCAACTGACACAAGGGAGTCAACTATCACAAGAACAGGATCGGTATTCCAATAAGAGTCACTGACCTCGCTTATACCTATGGCTAACTCAGTTGGTGCTTCAGAAGCTGTAAGTTCTGTGAAAAGGGGAGTTCGACTCAAGCTGTAAGTTCTGTGAAAAGGGGAGTTCGACTCAAATCTATGTTAGTTGGCTTAGAAGCGGGTAATCTTCCATACTCTAATCTTTTACAGCACTCCAATCTTATCTTCTCGGATCTTCTTGTGCACTATAAAGAATAAGGGAGAAAAGGGTATTTGGATTTGTGCCCTACTGCAAGAGTATACTCGGTTAACGGTAGTATAGTGAAAGTCTTGTTTGTTTGGGTAAGAATCTAGTACAGGCCTTCTGAAGTATGGTTAAAGTGGAGTCTCTTTGTATTCGACAGAATGGAATTGCAGAATATCATCTAGTCTAGATAAAGAGCTGAGTGTTTAGTGTTTAGAAAGAAAAGTCAGATCAGAGGATACTCGTCTGCTGTTAGAGCTGTTTCAAGAGAAGCAAGATCGCGTGTTCCAGCCTTCAACTCTCCATCAGGTTTCCAGTGTTTAAGCCACTGTTCTGGTTCTTGTTTCATCCAACAAGCGTATACTACAAATGGAAGAATTGCAGCTGACTGATTGGATACCGCACACACAGCTTCAGATCCTGTTTCAACTTTACCTCCAACAGGCTATTCTTCTCTCGGGCTCCTCTCTTGCTACTATACCTATGGAAACTGGCAACTAGTAACTGTTTTCGGCCTCTCTTCTAATGCGCCGTACCCTCTATTCATTTACTTACTAATCAAAATAAGGTTCTTTTTCCGACTTCCTACTCTTAACTCCAACCCGCTTGCTCGAGCCTGGACAATCCGTTTACCTGGATATTGCCTTCTTTTCTTGCCCATGCCCACACACCTTAATTATGTACTTCTTCAGCACTAAAGTAAGCAGCAGCAATGAAAGGTTCCGTTCCGTTCTTGTGGCGGAATCATACAAGCAGCTGGCAACTACTTCAGAATTGCATTTCCAAGTCGGAATTGTGAGCCTACCTTTCTCACTGGCACTGGACTAAAGTCTAACTCGAGCTACTAATACTGATGAAACAAAGGAAGGTAAACAGTAGGTATGGACTAGTTTGTTATTATATTAACATTGGACTATTATAGGTCGGGTTATGAGGATCCTGATTCTTGACCCTATTCCATAAGATACTCAACTTCCTTATTTATCTCATTTATATATCATTTGAGGCGGATTCTTCTTCTGCAAAATATCCTGTTCCAACTCCTGTAGTAGTAAAGGAAACAAGCTGAGTATAATGTTGCGCATTAGGGAGTTCTTCCTATGCCAAAGAAATATGATTCTATTAAAGCAAGGTAAAGAAACGGAACTCTATCTATGACTTTGAGCTAGAACACCGACACTCGAGCCTGTAATGGATTCCACCCCGAACTATCCTCGAACTCTGCAAACTCTAACTCCACTTGAAGACTTAGACACAATAACTTGCACTCCGAACTTTCACTCGTCAAAAGTACTTAGCGGTTCAACACTCCAAGTTTCTTCCGTTTATTGCTCTCTCTGCTTTTCCTAACAAAAACTGTACAGGCTCTAAATTATATGCACCTCAACAAATATCAAATCGTAACCTGACTGAAACTAACTACTTACTCTCGGTAAGATCGTCACCTAACCTAATTCCTAGAGTTCTTTTGTCCTTGCTTTCGATCGTACACTTGTCTCTTCCTGTTGATTGTTGAGTTCGCCGCACTGCACCTTATTCTTGTTTCCAAGCACAGAGTATAATAGGTGGATTCTTGTTTCCAAGCACAGAGTACTAAGTTCGGTGTGTAGACGAGAACTCAAGGTTCCGGTCTCTTTGTTGGGAGCTTAGTTTGTCCCGTTGCTCTATGCTTTCCCTAACCATTGAAGAGGGGCACCCCTATATTCGAAAGACAGAATTGAAGAGAGTGTTGACATCCATCAAAAGAGTCACTAAACTGCTTGTTGAATGGAAGTCGTAGCTTGAATCACCACTTATATCATGGGCACATCCCACAACAATAAGAATGATTATATTGATCCTTGTTGCTTCTTTATTATTGAATTTTCTCTAGATTAGATGGCGCCTACTCTATAATCATAGTCCAACCAGAGTATTGCTTTGTTTAATCACTAAGATGAAAGCCAGCAAACTCCCATTAGCGGAATGCCATTGCTTGTTCCCCGGAAAGTAAGCATTAGCGCGTTGCATGTATACTATAGGATTGTTAATCTCATGCACTTCCTCCCTCTATAAGAAATAACAATTACAATATCTATACGAAGTGTGTCAGTTGAAATGGCCAAGCAACGGGCCAAGCGTATACTAACGTCAAGACTGACTCTATTAACCGGGGATCCAGCTAGCACTAACAATACTTCAACTTGGAACTAATACTTCCCCACTTGTGCTTTTAATACTGGAGCTACTGCATTAGATCTAGCTCCAAACTACCTCTCCTCTCCTTATGTCGAGCCATAGCCATCGGCAGCTGACGTTGACCTTGCTTTACTTGATCTTTTCTTGTATTTACTATTTGACTTATTAGTGGAGTTCTCTTCTTTATTTGTATTGATCCTGTTCTTATTGTCTGCTTGCGCTCGTTTCCATTCTGCTTTTACCAAGAAATTGATTGGTGTAAATGTAACTAAAGCATAACGTTCCTAGGGTTATAATAAGAGAATAGATGAGTGACAAAGCACATTCGAAATTATAAACAATGTAAGAATAAGAGTGAGATAAAGTATAGTAAGAGTGATAAACGAACAAGACAGCCTTAAAAGAAAGGTGGACTAAGAGAAGGAAATGGTATACTCCAACTTAGAGAATCCAAGCAAAGAACATCCGGGTTAGAGCCTGTATTATCAGAATTGGAGCTAGCATATAGTAATGAGGGCGGTTAGGGAAGTCTTAGTTCTGAGTGAAAGTATTCTCAGCTGTATTGGTGGCCCCGGATCTATTCTTGTGTTCCCTGGTTCGAGTCTTGTTATCTATGCCACTACTCTATCTTAATGGCCGCTCGGAGCGTACCCGTATTCCTACGCCCCAGTTCCATTCTTTCCGTTTAGGTGCAATTCGTATGCCCTGTTGGATTCAGTCCCAAGCACTAAAGTGGATATTACAGGTTCCATTCTTATAGTAGCTGGGTTCCGGCTTGCGTGCGTGGTGCCTAGGGAATATGAGTGAATACAATATAGAAGTGGTTAATACAATATAGAAGTGGGAAAGCAAGTAAGTATATTATAGGGTATATAAGAATTAGATAAGTCAGTAGGATAGATCTAGCGCATCTAGTATAAGAGAAGCATTAAATAACCTAGTAATCAATAAGAGAGGTAGGCTGGGAAAACTTTTCATGGAACTTTTGCGCTAGTCAAAGAATTAATGGAACTAGCGGAATCACTTGCAGACGACAATGTGCTTGCAGCATACTTTTTCACAGCTGAGCTTCTTCTTGTTCGAGACGAACGGAATCTTATCTGGTCGACTTCCTACTTGCAGACTTAGATAAATAAGGTAGCTTTGACTTATGCTTCAAAACTCACGACTTTCTTTCAAGGAAATTCATAGGGTACGCTGATAGCGCATATAGACTAACAAGTAAAGATTGAGTATTGGCCCTAGAGCGCATATATAGAGATGGATTATAGCCTATGTGTGAAGCAATAAAAAAAGTACTCTTGAATTGAGTTGAGGCGCAGGTTTCTCTCTTTAGTTGGAGGGAATCATATCTTACATTACAGGCTTTGAAGCGAGGTATCCTTCTGTTGAGTGAGAGTTTATAGAAGATTCCGAAGAAAGAAAGTATACCAGAGAATAAACAGCAGTAAGATCCGGTGAGTAAGTGTTCATTAATTAGTTCAGCAACATCAACATATAATGAAGCTCGGTCAAGCCAATCACTACAAGGTCACAAGCCAATACACGACACGGAACGAAACAACTACTGGGGTAGTTTCATTCTTCCTTGCTCTACGCCTGAGCAGGACAAGAATCATAGGCCGACTCACTACAACTAGAAGAAACCGCTCCATTACTTGGGCATTATTTAAGAGATGATCTCTACTCCGATGAAACAAGAACTGAAAGATACAGACAATCAGGACACCTAGCTAGAGATGGAATTGATTATTTTATTGATAAAGCTTACTCACCTGCTCTTTCGACTAAAACGAAACTTGATGTTCTGAACCGCACTAAACAGTATGAACCGACAATACAGTTACCTTTCCTTTACTTTCAAACAAAAACAGGACTACTTGTTTCGAGCCCAGAGTCAAGCTGTTCAACTAATACGTCTTTTTCTCTTTCTTAACACATAAGCGGAATACAGATCATAGGCAGGTCATTATGGAATCAGAGGTTTTGCTCAACAATTCCATTCAACAAGTATAACTGGCTTAGTACAACTCACGTAAGCACTTAGGAACGTAGCTTGTGGAAGTCGACTCGTCTTTATCAGGTAAGATGCGGCAAACTCTTCTCTTAGCGCCTCAGCTTCCTCACTCCTTTCTCTCTTTCTCATTGCTTCAACAAAACAAACATATTACTTGACTGCTGGCTCAACAAAATGAGTTAGCTTTGGAGGTTTGACCTCTAAGAACAGTCGTTGTTCGACTGAGGCACAAAACGACCCTTTTCGTAAGATAGCAGAACGAACTCCCCTAATTGGTTACCCCTTCGAAAGGTGGAAATCATCCTGAGAATCAATCAGACTTATGTAATCCCCAATGGGGCAGTAGCAAAAGAGGTGACGGGGGCTCCAAGGAAGTAAACAAGTAATCCCATTTGAAGCTAAGCACTTTTCTTTGTAGGATAGGGCAATCCCCTTCTCGAGTCTTGGGAAATTGAAGCGAACCATCTACATAAGCACAAGATTGATTCCCGAGCAAATGATTCTTCATGGCATAAGCCCATGAAAGTAATTTCCAGATGATTATGTCGGAATAGCACGGTAAAAGCCTATTTCATCCATTGTACTAAGACCCGAAAGATCATCCAAGGACTGCGGGACTCAAAACTAGTAAAGAAGGCTTAACTCAAGCAATCACTCAAGAATCGATTGGAGCTTTCCGGATTCGTAAAAGCAATAAAAGGGCGGAAATGAAAGAGCTAGGGCAAGAGTATCTAATAAACTAGAGTTTGTTACCTCCGATTCAAAGGAAAGGTGTGCAAAGGTGAAATTCCGGAGCAGGTGGGTGGCATCAAGTCCAAGCAAGGCGTGAGCAGAAAGGCAAAGGGAAAAGTACATGAACGATCGAGGGGAGAAAGAAAGAAAGACCCTCTGCATAGAGTTGAAAAGGTTCCACTTAGCTTTAAAGGAGAGGGGCCTACAACTACGCCTAACAAGTTTCGGAGTTATACCAATTGAACGACGAAGAATCCCTTGCTTTATAGGGCGGGCTTTAGGATGGTTGTGAAAGAAGAAACTATTGGAGGACTCCTGGTAATGAAGAAGAAGGTAAAGAAGGGAATGATTGCAAAGAAGAAGGTTAAGAAGGAAATGATTGCACTAGTCCCACACCCACGGACCGAAGGAATGAGTCACAAGGTAGCGAGTTCAAAGCAAAGAGGCAGTAATGCTAACCTTCCTTGCATGGCCTCATCGCATTCTGCGTGCTATCAAGATAAGGATAGAGGCTTTGCGCAAGCAAGAAAGAATATATCGCCTATTCTCACTAATTGTAGAATTTGTGCTGGCGTTACGTCTGTTCATCTGCGGGAAGGAAAGATGCTTTCAAAGAGGGCGTTTAAACATCATAGTGGCTTTCAAAAGGATAGTGGCTTTCAAAAGGCCTGGCTGGTCCACTGACGAATAGAGTTAAGTGCGGTCGGTTCCATAACAAACGTAAACGTCACTGATCCGGTCAAGTCAAGCGAAGCCGCCATTCAGGTTAAAGAAAGGACTGAACATCGGCTCCGAGTGACTTACAACTATCGAATCTAGAAAGAAGAGCGATCTTAGATCTTTCCTAGTGTTGGAGAATAGGTCTACTAGTTCCCGATTCCATGTTCATGTATCTATATTATATATGAACCTAATCTCTCTCTTCATTTATATGAACCTAATCTCTCTCTTCATTCTTCTGGAATTGTCCCCGCTTAGAGGAGCAGGACCCCTAGAGTTGAGAGACGCAACGAACCAAGCATCAAAAACACTTAACCCATATCTATGCTTTCTTTTTGGCCCTTTGTTTGAAATTAGTGTCAATCTGAAGTTATATACTTGGGGAAGACGTCCTTCTAACTTCGAATGAATGATGCTGCTCCGCTGCCACTGCTGTCACCAGGAAGATACCTTTCTTAAGAGATTTGAGGCATCTTTGGGGAAAAGCAATTCAGACTCGGCCTAACGCCTCGAAGTTGACTCTTTTCACGTTCTCCATACTAGAAACGTTAGTGAATTACTTCCAACTGAATAAGATGGGATTTGCATCCCTTTTTGTGGAGTCCAACATGGCAAAATCATACCAAATGTTATAGGACTAGGCCCCTGGTTTCTAGTTGTTTAGCTCTATCTCCGGTGGTGGAATCGCTAATTCTTTTTTGGTTCATGGGCCTATTCTCTCGTGTATCCGGTCTTAGACTCTCTCTGAGCCCCAAGATTCGCCGAAGGATGAGATCTTGCCTATGCTGTAGGATTCAAAGGAAAGTGATCCGAACAGTGAGACCCGTTGCTTGTCTATCCGTCGCTTGGTGCTTCAATGACGATAAATAGGGCTTTCACTTAAGATAGAGAGTTATAGGCCTTCCTCGCACCCCGCCAATCCACTACTACAAAGGGGCAAAGACCCAAGCAACAACTAAAGCATAGGCAGCAAAGGCGGAGGCAAGCTAGAGCTAGAGCACCCACAGATCTAAAGTCAGGTGTATTGGCGTAGATAGAATAAGAGAAGTCTCCGAGGCAGTGGGGTATCTCGGAAAGAAAGAAATCAATAAATTCAGAAATCAAGAAAGGATAGGTCGGCTTTGTTGCGAGAGGAGAGGGAATAGAAGCAGTGCTAAAGTCATTTACTCGAGAATCACCGCCAATCCAATACCCCTTGTAGAATCTCTTATGTGACCAGTGTGAAAGCCGCATTCCAGTAGTTTAGAAGAGAAGATAGATGCCGAAGCGCTACCTTCACGCTAGACACTTTAGCTCCCTACCGCAGCCAATAAGAAATCTATCAGTGAATCCGACTAAGAGAGCAACGAATGCATTTCTTCCTAACATCTTTAGGGTTGTTCCGGGCAGACTATCTTACCAGGGCAGACTATCTTACAGGCAAGAAATCGGATAGGTAGGTTCAAGAGTCGAGATAGTAAACCTTAGAGTTAGGCGCAGAGGACTCGTAGCTAAGAGCAGGGGAACAGACCTAAGAATAAGGGGGGAACAAGCAAGAATACGAGGAACAACAGAGAGAATCAAAGGACTAAGTAGAAGGAAGAAACTCGGAACTAGGAGTAGACCAGTACCTAATAGACTTGAACTCCATATTGCCCAACCAACCTCATTACTCTCATATGTATTGTATCCTGTATTCCTTACTCTAATCTTATACTAATCCTAACTATACTTGTTTAGAGCCTTGCTTACTCGCTTTTTGCTTATTATTATCATATAGTAGCGTAGTTAACATCACCAGTCGCAGACCAGTAGCAGTAGGCCAGATTATTGACACCCCCCTTCCACTCTTAGGTTTATTCGAATACTTACGCTTGAAATGCCTATGTTTGATTGAGAGGCTTGCTTTCCTGAGAACAACACTCCGCTACAGTCTCTGCCGTGTTAGGTGAGCGGAAGAGAGCTTATAATGAATTTCATGCCTATAACACAGGGCCAATAAGGAGAAAACGGAGGAGCCTGTTTGTACTTGGTGGCCATTCTGGATTTACCAATAAATAGATTAGTTCCAAATTCACTAGAAAAGAACTTCTGTGGTGTTGATAGATATACGTTACTTGCCCAGTGGAATTCCTTGTTATAGTTCGGAACACTGCCTAAAGGAATAGAACTGGTGCTAATAAGACCCACACTAAGGCAAAGGAGACCAACTCCACTAATTATTTGCATTCTATAGCTGCCACATTGCATCTAGCTTAAGAACTACCAAAGTATCCTACTGCTTTATCTCATTCCCCCGCTCTCTTGTTTAAGGTTGACTGACCACCTACTTACTTATATTCTGATGCTCGAGATGGAGTCTTTTATTGCTTTAACGCGCATAGATCTTTTACTCATTAATATAAGAAGAAAGACATGGTTGGTCAGGTCAGCGCTCTCGGCTAGTCACGTTCCCAGGAAAGCATTGATATACTTCTTCTTATGTAATAGGGGCTCTTATTGAAGAACTAGATAAAGGAACGGCAGACGCGCCAAGTCTAGGAAGAGAATACGAATTGGTAGCGCAGGATGGAATCCCTATTGGTATTGGTATCGCAGGGCAGGTTAGGTTGAGGGAATTCCCAAACAGGGAACTCTGCCACTCGATTCTTAAATGAAAAGGGAGGAGCACCAGGTAGCCTAAAAAGTAGTCTGCTTAGACCTAATGTCGGAGTAGAATATCGCTTATACCACATAAGGAGCACTAGGGTTGGCAAGAAAGTAGCACTAGGCGAGTCGGGTAGTTACTTCTCCTATTACTTCATGCACTAGACCAGACCATACCCTATTATTATATTGACTCTATCTTGAATGGAATTAATTATTTGTCTTTTCACTCTTATTTATCATATCCAAATCGTATATTGACTATACATTTGTAGGCGTAACGCATATAGGCGTAACACATAGGATGAACTTCACTATACCTAATGGAATTATTATCTGTAATATCAAACCTATAATCCAACAAGCCTAGCTCTCTTGCACCTCATTCTGTAGTTATCGATCTGGATCTTTGCTTGCTTGGTTTAGTCCCTCCCTTAATTCCTTATTGAAACTATCATTCATAGACCGATAAGCTTTTATTAGACCAAGTCAACGCCCTACTATATTTGGTATCAATAGAAATGTATTAATAGCAAAACCACCATGCTATCAATATCAATAGAAAAACTCACTCCCCTACTCTCTTTGGACAGTGTCAATTCGTCATACTACTGGTCTGTTACTACTGACTTCACATACTTTATCTTACAGTAAGGAATCGGACCCTGTTGCCTCCACTAACTTCTTTCTCCCTATGCCTATTGCTTGCTATCAATTGGATATAATTATTGGATTTCACCCTACTTAGTGAAGTTCTGATCTATGGTTGGTGTGGGCATTCTTATACTGATAAGGTTCATTCTGTACTCTTCCGATCCCTGCTCCCCCTTACCTAGATACATTCCTATACTAATGAGGTGCATTCTATAGTTTCGATTGAATCCTTTGTTTTCGAGTGGAATTATCACTTGTGAGTTGTTTTCTTGAGTATCGTTTTCATTCTAGTGTTTTAGCTTCGGCCTTATCTTAATAGTAAGGACTTAGGCTTGTTCCTGACAGGCCTATATGGGTCAAAGTATTCCACTACCATAGCTCATTCTGTCACTACCAACTCTCAACTAATAAGTTAGCCTGCCGCTCCCAATCCCCACTCTTGCTCTTCAACTACTAGACCTAAACCTTACTATGTCTCTCCTGGCTCTTTGTGCTTCTATTGCTTAATCGCATTCCCATTCTCTTGCCTCACTCTTTCACTCTTAGGGGTTGGTTAGCTTCCAACTACCTTTCCTTTCTTGAAACTAGCACTCCGGTCCAACAGCCTTACCTTGACTCTTACTTTAATGTAGCTCTTAGCACCTTACTGACTTTTCTTCTATTTCCTTATTTGTATTAGAATTAGAATGGGTTTTGTAACTCACTTATCTATTCTCTTATCAAAATAGTAGAATGCACAACAATTAGTGCTAGCAGGACTTCACCTAATAAATCACCAATAAATCATAGAAATCATATCCAAATGAACTTGAAATACGGAATGGCAGAAGCAATTAGGAGACCCGCTCTCGAACTACAGGCTTAGAACAAGCAGTGACAGACCAGACCGGCCTCGCACTCTAGCAAGCCATCCTCTGTATGGAAGGCGTTAGTTTCGTTTTGAACCAAGGAGTGGACAAGCTACGGGAAAAGCAACGGGCCACGCGAGGTAAGTAAAGGCAGCTTTCAGATATAGTGAAGCAAAGGATCCGCACCAGTGGTTATAACCTCAAAAGCACTAGCTCCACTCTTATCAGTATAGGAATAAGATTTGAGGTCAGTAAAGTCAACCTAGAGACAAGAGAGGCAGGCTCACAGTAATAGTAGGATTACTGAACTAACACACACACAAGCAAGACTCCAAGGAAGAAGCCGAAGAATCCAAATCCATAGTTTTACCTGAGAGAAGAGGAAATAGAGCTTGGCTACTGTTGAGTAGGGCTTGCAGGGGCCGGTAGATAATAAGACTTGGGCTACTAGGGCTAGTTCTGATAGGAGAGTTGTTGCTTGGCTGGGAGGTAAGGACGATTAGCGTATTAGAGAAATTCTTGTTAGTAAAGGAAAATAGGATAATGGGTTAAGTAATAGAATCATGGTTAGATAATAGAATTCTTTCTTTCTTTGATTATTAGAATTGAGTATTCCGTCCGGTTCACCAGGTTCTTGATCATTGTTCATTCGGTGGCGCGGTCCCCTCTGGCATATAAGCTAGGTCATTCTCCGTTCGGTCATCAACTCAGTCTCCGGGGCATTCATGGAGGTGCGATCAACTGGTCTAGGAAGGTCTGGGCAAGAAGAAATACCGGTGTAGGCACTCGTTCTTCAATAAAGCAAGGGTCGATTACATTGAGGAGCGTTGCTGGTCCTACTATGATGTCCACCACGCCCCGATGCTGGTCCACCATGAACAGAATTATGCTGGTCCACGAACGTTGCTGGTCCGCCCTTTCTTTGTTTATACCTTTAGAGCCTCGTAGTCGTAGTACTTTCTTTCTACCGTTGAATGAGCTATGTCGTCCTCAGTTTAGCCCTGCCCTGCACATGTTGTTTCATCTTTCTTTTCTCATTATTATATGGATATTGACTTTACTTCTTTCTTTTCTCATTAGAATATTGAGAGTCGTTTTTTCATTCTCATATTTGAACCCAGTATAAGATCTCTTGCGGCGTCAACATCTCTATTATTATTATTACCCGTAAAGCTCATTGCTACCCATGTGCCTAGTGCTACTTTATGCAATTAGAATCGAATATATTGGTAACCAAACCTAAGGCAAGCGAGCCTTATAGCCCACCATGTGCTCCATCAACTAAGAATGACACTCGAAAATGAGAATAGGGAATTGTTGAATGAACCGACGGGTCCGTCCGATCTAGCATCTAGCATAGAGATTGAATCTGTAATTAACCTAGTGCTCTTTCTCTCTGGCCTTTTGATCTCTCTTCTCTTGTTGACAAAACTAGCACTGCTGCTTAATAAGCATTACGTGGGTCTTCTTATTAGATATCCATATATAAGAGATAACTAGCATATAAGAGAAAACTAGCGCAGCTTACTCCGCTTATGATCTTTCTACTGTATCCGCTTTAGATCCTTATTCCTCACCTACATTGGTTGCAAGATCAGAGGGAGATTCTTTGCTTGTTTCGTCAGGAGTTGATAAGTTAGTTAGGGAGTATGGAGCAGAGTATAGCACAGGCTTTGCAGCGATAAGTTGAGTTGAAACTAGAGTTGTGTCAATTCCTTTTTGTTGGATAGGCGAGTTATCAAGATGAATTCTCAAATCGAACCTAGATCATCTACTGGATCAGGCAGGCTTTCCAAAGCTAAGTCAGTGTGTTATTCGGCAAAAGGCAAAGGGAAAGAATAGTGTTCCTTATTTCTATCTATATCTACGCAGGAGCTCATAAATAAGGTTTTCGAGAGTAAGTTACGAAGCGGGAGGCGTCTAAAGTCAGATGTCTTTGTTGGCGCGAGTCCTGTTTTGGGGAGCAGAGAATAGGCCCGCCTGGCGTTGTTGAATGAAAGTTAGGTGCTGAGAGCCTAAGTTCTATGCCCACTATGCCCCATGTGATGTGCCAATGCTCAAAGGTCAGAGAAAGTAGTTGAGTTGGTTGACAGAACAAGATAAGGAAGGGATAAGGGGGTGGAGTAAAGATCTCGGTAAGAAAATGGTGCTCCAATTCGATTCTTAACAAAGGACCCATTTTTGTTCAACAAGTTCAGAGAAATGATGTAAAAGCCTGCCCTTAAGTAAATCTCCGTTACAAGATAATAATAGTATTGATAGGTCACAATCATAAACCCCGGCAAGATTCGTTCTTGGCTATACTATAAAGAAAGCGGTAGAGAGAAATTCCACTACAAGGTTCTGTCTTCATCGGGGTTCGCTATGTAGGCTACGTTTTCATATTGGATTAGTCATAAGCAGAGGAAAGATAGTCATAAGCAGGGGAGGGGAAATTGCTGGAGAATTCTCTAATCGGCCAGGCGTTGAAGCTCCCTTCCCTTCCACGATAAATGAGGGTAAAGTAAAGTTCTAGCATTGGCGACGATAGATCAGATGCAGAATAAAGTCAAGGATCTGATTCAATTATTGAGTACTGTCCTTTGAAAAACGGATAGTAATGAAACTGCTCTGTACGTCCCCGGAACTGTACTTTCTACTTACCTTATATTGATTGCTAAACCTGAAGAGTTATTACAAGTTATGTGTTTTATTCCAGTTTACTGGGGTTTGGTAACTTTCCTTTCCGCTTGCAAGATACCCTGACCTGCGCACTTATTCTTCTCCAATCTATTAAGTTCATCTCGTCTATCTAGAAAGTAATAAGATAGAGTTAATAAGATATATATAAGGTATAGAGTGAGTTTCATAAAGAATTGTAGTTGAGGTGGTAAATGTAGCTATGAGTTCAAGGCTTATTTGATGTTAAGAGGGACCGATCGGCCGAAAGAGAGGGACCGTGGACACAGGATAAGAGAGATATTCAATTCAAAGGTAAGCTAAGCGCGTTGTTTACTCAATTCTATTATATGTTTATTTACTCAATTCTATTATATTTATTTATATGTATATGCTAAGAGGTAGATTATTAACGTTAATAAGGATGAGTTTAGAAGCAAAAGGGAAGCAGTGCCCAGATCAGATGAAGCAACAAGTGGTTAAGGTGGTGTTGCTCGAAAGAAGCTCGTTTAGTCTAGTATAGAAAACAGGATAAGAAGATAGATCAGAGGCTTAAAGTAAGCGATAAGCGAGATTGGTTGCTTCGAGTATTGCTGTATAGAGAGATTCTTTTGTCGGTGCTGTAGCAACTTAAGTAGATAAAGCAGTTCCTTTTCTTTACCGCGTGGTTGAACAGAGGTTTCACTATGCTAATGGAAAAATGACCTATTCCGCCCAACAAGTAACGACTAAACTGTACCTGAAAGAAGCAACTGCATTAGTTAGCTTTGGAACAGAAAAAGTATGTTCTTATAAGGAAGCAGTAACGATATCAACAAGCAGAGGAACAAGCAGTGAGGATATAGGCCCTTATAGTAAAGGTAATAATCAAGGTTTAACGGAAAGAAGGATTCATTCTCAATTAACCTAGGCCTACGGGAAAACGTAATCGGATCTGGTCTTGCTCATCTACCTATGTAAACTGGCAATACAGACTTAGCTGGCAAGTAAGGCTTGGGATGTGCTGGAGCGTACCCATACTACCTATTCGAATACTGAGTGGGAGCCCATTTACCCATAAGATGCATTCCGATTCTTATTATTGATATTCCATACGCGCTACGTCGTACCCCAATTGAGATTATTATTAGTGGGTGCACTAGACCATACCTGTATTCTCTATTCCGAGTTTGCTTCTGGTTTTGACTAGTTCCCCAATTCTCCGGATTGACTCTTATACTTATTGGTTTGATTACCTCTTATCTGGTACCCCTCCTTTGACTTGCTAGCTCGATTCCTGGTTGTGAGTTCGATTCCTTTCTATAAGTAGTTCGAGTCTTGCTGGCAGTAGCACATAATTGGTAGCGCCTAGGACTTTACTTAGAATCCTTAGAATAGAGATGGGTACGCCACAACTGCTCTATCGTTCAAGAGACAAAAAGCAATAGACCTTTTTCGATCACGTTACTATAGGAAAATGCTAGGAATTACTAGAAAATAAAATATAAGAGAATGTTTAAACAAGTAGAAAATATCGTATAATAGAATGTTTGATAATATAAGAGAATGCTTGCATACTCGAAAATAGAATCAAAGTGGAGCACTCGACCTCTCCTTCTGACTTGACTTCTCCCTCATCTCGACCTCTCCTTCTGACTTGACTTCTCCCTCATTATGTTCAAACCTCACTCTGACTTGTCCAACCCTAGTCTTTGTACCTAAATACTCAATTATACCTTCATTAATAAGAACTCACTACTCGGTTCACTGATCTCCGGGAAATGCGTGTACATCAGGCAGAACCAAAGAAAGCAGTAGAAGCCTTTCACTACTTACTATCAGATTGAAGCCGGGGCAATGAAATCCGTTGGCCTTCTTGACAGCTGCAGGTGATTCTCTTTCTTCTGTTTCTGACTTTAGAGTGTCATTCTGTATTTGTTGACTGCCCTACAGCGCTAACGAGCAACATCCGAAATCTCTTCAGCTGTGTTAGGTATCAAGGAAGAGTTTCAAGGTAAGAAGCAAGATAGGAAGCTAGATCCGGGTCAGAGGTAAGATCAGGATCGGGTAAAGGCTGTGAAGCTTGAGTTCGCCATGAAGAAAGTTCTGTTACAACTAAGCTTGGTCGGGTAAAACTAACTGCTCCGCTTGTCCATTAGTACATACTTGTCTGCTTGTCGACTTCGCCCTGTAACTTGCCCGTATATTAAAGCTACTCGAGCTACTCGCTATGTGTTTGTTGATAAGAATTCCGTTAATTGTAGCCTGAGTTAGCTGAGCTATATGTATGGGAGAAGAATGAAGTTAATAGGAGCAATAAGTAGATGAGATGAGCCGGGAGTGATAGGAGAAGAATTCAGGTTGAAAACGAGCAGGAGTTGTTAGTTGACTCACCGGTAGTGAACTAAATAAGAGAGTTTACTTACCAACGGGACTACTACTTGGCCCGCATCTAGTACATATTAATTCTGTTACTACGCCGTTCCATTCTTTGACTAGCTTGTTTCCTTCTGTAACTACCTTGTTTCCATCCTTTGTATTCCTTGTTTAAGTCTTACCAGCAATAGCATCAGTAACAGATGCGGGGAATCGGTTGGAAAGAGAGAAGCTACTACTGGGTGCGGGGAATCGGTTGGAAAGAGAGAAGCTACTACTGGGTGCGGGGAATCGGTAGGACTGGTATAATACATAGCTGTGCGGGGAATCGGTGGGCTTTAGCTTAGTAACAGACTGCGGGGAATCGGTTCATTAATACCCTAACTAGAGATGCGGGGAATCGGTTGAGTGAGTGAAGACTTGGTAGCAGTGGTGGAATTCTGCTTCTTTGAATGCGATGCACTTGTTGAAGTCTAAAAGTAAGTGAGTGAAGCGAAGCCTGCTCGTTGTTAGTTTGATCCTGAGTCTGCTTATCGGTGCTTTAAGACTTGTTGTTAGTGCTTTCAGGCTATCACTCCTTTGGTTCAGTCTGTCGCTGCTGAGTTGAAGTCTTTCCCCTAGTGGTTTGTTTCTGAGTAGGAGTCGTTTTAGGCTTGGACTGCATAGCTCCATTCTCTGTCTTACCGGGTTGATTCTTTGATTCACTGGTTTGGTTCTATCACTCCCTCGGTTCAATCTGATCGGTGTGGGTTGCATTCTGTCACTCCCGAGTTTGAGTCTGTTGGTGCAGTGTTTGATTCTCGCTACCCTTGCTTGCAGGCTGAGATTCACTTGTTCAATTCTGTAACTCCTGTCCCAAGTCCTGTCCTCGTCAACTTTCTTTCTTGCTTTCCCTAGCAACAGCCCTTCACCCAGCTTTCCAGTCCATTCGAGTCGACTTAACTGATTCAATAAGAACTCCACTTTATGAACCAATATTATGGTCTTCTCAAGCACCAGAACAATACTTTCTTCCACTCTTGCACCAACTCATTCACTTAATGCTTCAGCAGATGAGCATTTAGTCAGTCTTCTCTTCTTCTTTTAAAGATGGAAACTAGGGATGATTCTCGAACAGATAAAGATGTAGACTAGGGATGATTCTCGAACGGAAAGAGACTCTCGAAACAATAACATATAATATATATATAGTTATGACTATAGCTTGTTTATGGACCTTGTTTAAAAACCATTACTCTCTTATGCTTCTGCCCCCTGAACCCGAAGGAAGCGCCTGCAGCCTCATATCACATTGGAATTTCTCAGTAAACAAAGAATGAATTATAACAAGACCTTCTCGTTAGCGCCCTAGAACCTTCCCTTTACTTTGCTTCCCTTGCTTTGGAAGTGTAAGTGCATCTCTCACGGTCAGCTCATCTTGCAACTCATGAATGTCCATTTGACTACGCCACAGAGTCTTGATCCGAGTCAACTAATACAGATATGGATCTTTATTCCGATCCAGCTGGAAACATAGGATTCCACTCGGTATTCCACTATAGCACCGACCTCTACCTTACTTATAGCCGAACTACACCTTACTTATCATTATTAGTGGAATTCTGTTACTACTTATAATAAGGGTTCAGAGTTCCGTTCCATTCAAACTTGACAACTTAACTTGCCTTGGAGCGGCGGAGTCCAAGAAATACTTGTTGCGGAATTACAATAAGGGGTTGCCTTAGATGCAGAATATTGGTAAGTAAACGAATTCCTCTTTCTTAACTCTTTAACTCCCTGTCGACTTGCCTAGTTACTTGGCTTGGCCCGGTTTCATCCCTAGTTTCATCCCGAAAGTAGATAGATTTCCAGGTCGAGGTAAAGGAGAAAGTGGAGTTCTTGTCCAAACACGTAGTAGTCTAGTCCCCCAACAAGTAGTATAGTAGTAGAATAAGTATGAGTTTACTCAGGTAGATGAGCAATAACTTTATTTGTAGCCAGAGTAGAGTCGACTTGCCCACTTGTGTAGTAGTAACTTGGCTGGGATGTAACTACTGCTTATAAGGAATCAAAAGTACGAGTAACAGGCTGATATACAATGCTTGAAAGCCATGCCTTGGGGTGTTGGGGGGCGGTAATTCATATTTATTTCCCCGGATGCTAGTTTGCAAGCAAAGAGCTATAGGCTGGTAGTTGTGAAGGGTAGACTGAGAGGAACCAGTTAAAGAATATAAGAAAGGGCAACACGCCTTGTTAGGAGTAGTGTGGTTCTGATAGTAATAAGGTCGATTCCCCGGAACCCTAGTGAAATTATTGGACTTACTCGCTCTATTCTGACTTTTTAGTGGGCTTATTACTTCTTATTGGCATTATTTCTTATTAGATTATTATTATAGGGATTAGTATGCTGAGAAAGGTATCCTCGGCCTCAAACGCATAACGGATTATAACGGATTAAGAACTCCTTATTGCTCTACGAATTTTTATTGGCCCGTTGCTAGCCGAGTTAAGGTATTTAGAGGCACTAGTTGATTTATTTATTCTAATGAAAAGTATGAGAAGCACCAACGGAGTTCAAAGAGCCAGACCAGAGCTAGAGAGGGATAGTTTCAAGTCAGAATGCAACTCAGTAGTAACAGATCTTGTGTCAGTAAGTAAGCTATAAGTATTATTCCCTAGGAGTAAGTATTTCATACAAGAACTCCAGAGTAGCGGTAAGTCTATTCGTTGCTTGTTTAGTCGTTGCTTGGTCGTTAGTAATAGCTTGCCTGAGCCAGAGAGGTATGAGATCGAGGTCAACTCTTATGAGGTAAACTCTTATGATTTACCACAACACCTCATTCTATTACAAGGGTAGGGTGGGGCTTATTGACTTCATACATTCGCTCCTGCCGCTAGTCAATTGAAACAAGCAGTGGAATTCGAACTTTCATCTAAGAGCAAACAAGCTGCCTTAATAAGTGGGGCTCCTACTAACGACTAAGAAGAGAAAGAAGAGGGATAGATCTAGCGCATCCTGTATAAGACTATCTAGCTCTAGTATAAGACTATCTAGCTCTAGTATAAGACAAGTAAGCTCTAGTAAGTGAAACACTCAACCTACCCCCTACGAGGCACCTACATCCATTAGAATTATACCCCTCGAGTCGACTCTTGCTTCTTTTCTTTAGAAAGACAGTTTCCCAGTTGATTGAAATAAAGAGAGATATTTGCTAGTAAATGAGTTGAACAGAGCTTAAACGACTCTAAATCTTGGCAGTAAGCTAAGGGACGGGAGTGGTTGACGGGAAGGGAGTTTCCCGCGATAGGTTAGGTGTATTCCTCAGTGGGTGGTGTATATTCCTAAGTCAGTAGATGTATTCCTTAAATATGGAGCTTCAGTTCAATCAGGATCCGGGGATAAAGAAGGATCATCGGCAGGGAAAGTGGAGTCTCCCAGATCTTCAATAGTTTCAAGATCTTCATCAGCAGTGCCAGTTAAGTCGATGAGATAAGTGGATGAAACATAATAATTAGCAGGAGAGCCAGAGGATAATGTTGGTTGCCAGCGAGATTAGATAGTTGCCAGCGAGATTCTAGCCAGACGTATAGGATAATAATACAAATACTCTGGTAAGGGATACAACTAGTAAGGGATAAGATAGAAGTAGTTGTATGTATTAGTAAACCGGATACAGCTTATGCTTAGACTTCTATTCCTGAATTATTACTTGAGAGATTTCGCAAGTCCTGTGTTTTACGGAAATGGAACTACTTTCTTTGTTTGAGCTACAGCGGCACTGACACTGAATTAATGCATTGATTTAACCACTACTCGTTGAAGCCAAGCCGACTCGCTAACGCCTAAAACAGGAACTCAAAGGCCGCCAGACTTATATGTCAACTTATTCTTATTGACCTTAACAACCTTGATTATTGTCTTATCAGGGTCCTGAATACGAGTGGAGTTCGCCGGGATGCTCTAAAGCTTACTTCTTCGGGCAATAGACAAAGATCTTCGGTTTCAATCCTCTCTTCTAGACTCAATTCCAGCACTAGAATATTCTCTTCTAGACTAACTTCCTTCCACGCTCGACTCGAAATCTGGTTAATGACTTTCAATCCGGCTTTCACGCCGGCGAAAGAAGCTCATTCCTCAGCGCGGTGTCGACTCGAATTGCCAGTTCTCAAGTAATCCGTGAAGTGGATTCGAATAGACTTGACTTTACTTATAACATGTGCAAGAGATATTAAATGTCATTCTTAACTTCTACTTCAAGTAAGGGAACAATACTTTCTTTCTGAACCGATAACAGAGGAATGTAATCAAGCAGAAACTCTGTCAGCTGACGCCACTAATCCCGATCCTTATCCGGTTGATTCTCTCATCGACAATACTAGAACAGAACTTTTATACAGTGTGGATTCCTTTAGCGCTTACTTTAGCCTTAACCGAGATACAGCATAATCTTCTTGGCTTCTTATCAAACTGCATTTCTATAGATGGGATTCCAGTCAAACTAAACTTGCTTCTTTCTACGCTTTCCACTTTCCACCGCACTTAGTGCGTAAAACGTTAGTGAGTTCTATTGCCCGGCACCAAAAGAGAAGTCAGTGTCGGCACCCGCACCATACGATACGGAAACAAGACTTTCTACTGCTTGATCACATTAAACACAAGGCAGAGTGGGGACTGTAAACCATTAATGGAATGGAATGAGTTGACAGAGTTGAGGTCGGAAAGGGGAGTTTTGTTTAGTTTCGAGAGAGCTAAGAAAATGCACCGATCATCAACAGAGGTATAGCTCTTTCAATAAGAATTAGTTTACAGAGCTCGGGTCTATTGGAGGTCGGGTAGTCAAAAGAGAGTACCATCCTGTTAGGGTCGGGAAGAGGAGTTCTTGTTGAAAGTAAGAGACCAACTCATAAGCTAGGAAGTAAGAACGAAACCAGGTAGACTCGGAATTGACCCCCTTATTATAATCCGTAACAGAAGCAGATAGCTCCCCTCGAGTCAAAGAATCCAACTAGGCAGGTAGAGGCTAAGAATGGAAAGGAGTTCAAAGAATTCCACTTAGTAGTTACAGGCTTCAACCACTACCAACCAGTCTTCACTCACTTACTGCAGAACACATCTCTTGGCCCGCATCCAGTACTAATTACAGAGGATAGGTTAAGGTTTTAGTTAGAGTTAGAAGCGAGTCCCGTGTTGGGGATAGGCTGGTTTACTTTCTAGTTTCATCCCGTCACAGCCACTTTTTACCTGCTTCGACTGCTTCTACTGCTTCTATTAGATATTATACCTAATGCTGAATATTGGTAATACAAGGATATAGAGGTTGCAAGGTAAGAAAGGTAGAGGTGTTGAGCCGAGCAGGAGGGAAATCGGAAGCGCATATAGCGCCTCGGTTTTAGGGTAAAGATCAAAGATGCAGCCCTTAAGTAAATTGTTGCATCCTAAGAGTTTAAAGGGAAGTTAACTCGACTTGGCGCTCATAACTGGAAAATACAGGACTTGTAGTAGTTGTTTGTTTACTCCTTCCTTTCCCTTGCTGAAGAATTCCATTCATCTTTATATTCGAGCACAGAGCTCCCGAAAACTGTCACTGACGCCGAGTTCACTGGGGTAGGGGCGGAGAATCTCTTTGAGGGCTAGTAACGTCTCGATGTCGACTCGAGCAGCTGTTCTTATTCCATTCCATTCTTTTCTGCAATGCTTACTTGCTCTGTTGAAGCTAAGTGCTCCGTTTTAGGGTCTGATTGAACTCCTTTACTATACCGGTAGTAATAAATAATATACTATAACTTAACCGGGAGCAAGAGAGAGAATCCTAGTATATAATTCTAATCCCTGACTGTCCTGTCCTAACTTATGGTTTCGGGGTGCCTCTCATTGAAGTAACAAACATGGGAGCGGAGGGGTTCACTCAAAGGTTTCTTACCTAGACAAGTAACTGCATTTCTTCGGCTAAAGTTAGTTCGTTGCGCGGCAGGAGCTGCTTTTGAATCCTAACTTACTCCTAGAGATCCTTGAACTCTGCTAGTGGATTGGCTCTGTTACATACTTGTTAGGATGGTTGGCTTCCTTTCTACTTTAACTATTAACTAAATTCTGAATTGAACTCTGGTATGCCCGCTTTTGGCCCCTCTTCATTTACTATCTTTGTAGTAAGAGTGCTTTCTTACCCACTTCCTATTGTCTCTGCATACGTGCTCCTTCTTGACCAAGCCTAGTTCCTTTTAGTACGCTATATGCAGTACACGTACCCTTTTGTTTCATTCTAAGTGGTAGTGAATTGTGGCCCGGTGTTAAAGCCTTTCATCCGAGAGGTCTCCCTTGATTTGAAACCATTGTTTGAAACCTTTGCTTTAAGAACTTTCAACAAAGAATTCTTGACTTAGCAACCTCCTACCTATGACAACGATACCCGGATTGAGTTATTAAAGATAAAAACGAACAGAAACCAACAAGCTTAGGCGAGAAGCAAAATGTGCACGCATCATAAGGAGTGAAGAGTGCTGTTTGAACCTGCTCCCACTGCTGATACCGAGCCAACAAGCCTTCCCTGAGACCGAGTAAACTAATTACATTCAATTCTTTCAAAGATCAGGCAGGATCAAAAGCCAGAGATGGATAGGATGAGTGGAAAGGGAAGTCAGAGATATATAAGTCGTTTGATACCTGAATGAAGATCCTATACCTAACCTAGCTCTTAATTCTTTTCTTAATACTAAGCATAGGTCCGATCTAGCGCATTTACTATATATCTATTAAGCTGGCCCTATACTTAATTGCTAGCGCAGTAATAGTATAAGAAGTTGTTGGCCCTAATACATAATTGCTAGCGCATCTAGTATAAGAGAGGCATTAAGTAAGGAGCAACCAAGCTACTGTTGCCAGAGGAGCAGATTCAGTGCTTGTGTTAAGCTATGAGTCAAACCCAATTGGATCTTTCCTGTCGTAAAAGAATGAATTTGATCTTATTCTATCGGTGTTGCCATAGATGCACTTTCCACTCCCCTCATATATAAGTTAGCTGTTCAAAACATGACCAGTTGTTCAATCAATTCCATAACACAGTGACTTGAGAGGCGAGGTGGGCGAGAAAGAGGATAGGGCGGCACGGGAGACAATCCTTGCCAGCTGTACGAGATTCTTCCTAAGCTCCTTCTTCCATTAACTGCTATGCCCAGTACTTTAGAAAGACTTACTTGCCAGTGTCATCTGTCTTTGGAGGGTCTGCAAGGGAGGAAAGATATGACTGAGTTGAAAAAGATGCTGCTCGAGTTAAGTCTACTGCAAGTGGTTTTGAAGCAGACTACGACCGGAACTTGAATCGAACCTACCTCTCTTCTCTATTGATGACTGGGTTCTTTACTGAATTCGGTATACCTCTGATTCTCTTTGAACCCTGCTGGGCTTGTTTACTGACTTAGTTTACTGACTTTGTGGGGCCGAGGTGAAAGGAGATATTAGTAATTTCATTATGACCTAGGAGTTTATTACCTTTAGTACGGGAAGACCTATACCTCTGTAAGGGGAGATTCCTTCCATATGTTTTCTTTGGCACAGTATCCAAAATCAGGGCATTGCTGTTATCCATTGCTGTTATCTTAGATAAAGAAGAATCGGGATGTAAACTACTTAAAGAGGAGCTAACAAACCTAAGACTGTAAGAGATATATTTCCACTTCCAGATAACTAGGGATGTGACCCACTTTCGAGTAGAGTAGAGCTAACACCCCTAGGAAGTAGCAACTAACTCAGGAATCAAAGAGGACCTACGGCGTAGGCGAGGGGGGCCAAAAGTCATAATAATTCTAAGGAGGTTAGATACTTACTGAAAATGCATTCCTTGGAGGGTAGGTAATGGGGTAATTCCCAAAGTTCCCTTAACAGAATTTCATGTACCTTAAAAAACACAGACCTAATTTAGGCAAGATTCAGGGGTATGAAAGGAGGGTTATAGCTCACTTTATAATTACCCTATCCCTTTATTTCATTCAAGAGGAAAAGAAGCTCCTCTCGCATAGTGCCTTTTACGATACCTAATAAATTATGAAAACGAATGCTACTAATAGTTTGAACTCTTACCTGAAGTCTCAGCAAAATCTTAGGAAATTGATATTAGTTACCTTGAGTAGGGCTGCTAAAACCCCACTGAGAAATATGATTGATTCCACAATAAAATCATTATCCGGGTAAACAAAGTTATACGGTGCAAAGAAATCATTGTTGCCAGGGAAAACCATCCTAATGAAGGACATCATTTCCATATTTTGATACTAAATAGGGGAATAAAGGGTTCTAATGTTCCTCCAATTCTGAGAGCAGCTTTTCCTGAGATTTCATCATTTTGGCGCACAATGAAATGTTTCCTTTCTAAAAGCTGGGGCTACCGTATCCAAAGTAGTATTAAAGCTGGATAGTAACCGCACATTTGGGGGAGAGCAGTCCGAGCAACAAGTAAGGGAAGGGATTTGAGAAAAGCTAGAGCGAAGCATATAAAAACATTGGGGAATCCTTTGTTCATCCAGAAGCTCAAAGCTATTGAAGAGTTGTATCAAGTATACCATGATCCTTAATTACAGGGGGAACTCCTGAAACAAACACTATAACACCATGAAACAGTGGCCACTCCTGAAACAAACACTATAACGCCATGAAAGCCATATTCGAGGATCTACAAATAGTCAAAGATAGGGAAAGCTACCTTCAGACAATAATTCCGGAGTACCTAGAGACAAAGGGTGGCCTGAAGAATATTCCATTGAGCTGTTAAGGGAGAAATACCTATTGTTAGATTAGCTGGCATGCAACCTAATCTTTCACAGGCCCATAAAAACAAAACTGCTGTTACTATATGGAGAACCCAGCACGCAGAAAACACTCGCTATATAAATGATATCTAAATTGGATCTATCTTATTAAGGATAACTGATGAAACAGCTTCTCGAAACTTCTTATAGAGGCCAAAACTATGCCTCTGGCTCACAAACACATAGCAAGTAGGATTCTTAAAAGACATAGCTAGTAGGCAAGCAGCCTTAATAAGTCAGAGGGTTTCACTAGTTTACTTACCGGTATTTCACTAATCTAGTTATAGGCTTTAACACCTTCTTTAGAGGGAGAGAACAGCGCTCCCGCGCAACTGACGTAGTTGCTTGGTGGCTTTCTTCACCCAAACTTCATTATTCCCGAGTGGAGTATTGTTTCCTTTCCTCTTTCTCTATTTACTACTTGCTGAACACATGGGTTATACTACTGATTAATTAACTACCTTTTCCCTCTTAGCTAGGGATGAAACTCGTTCGTCCACTCTAACAAGAACCAGAACTGGGGTATTAAACAATCACCAGAACAGGGGCTTCGAACACCCAGTCACTCACCAAAACACGGTAAAAAAGGCAGCACCCATAAGAGCTCCTGCCGCGGAACGCGAACACAGGACTTGTTTATAACTTGTAATATCTATTATTGCTGCTGCCGCGCAGCTTTAAACTCGCTGCCGCGACACCGAACACAGGACTTGTTTCTAACTACGCTATAACTACTTATTTGTCCTACTGCCGCACAACGGCTTGCGCCGTTGCTTGTCTATCCGTGTCTTGGCGCGCCGTTGCTTGGCCCTTGGCCCCTAATAGGCCGATCGATTTTCATGAAAAGTTTAAGAAACCCCGTATTTTGAGACGCAAAGTTCTTTTCCCTCCTGAGGCCCTTGATTGAAATGATCTTATTGACGAAACCCCGTATTTTGGATAGCCACTCGAATTTCCCTCCTAACGACCCGAGATGGAATGCTCTTTTTGACAAAACCCGTGAAACAGCGCTGCCGCTACACTAAAGTTCCTTGGCTCATAGCATTAGGCCAATGAATAACTGTTTGCATTAGCTTCAGATGGAATAGATTCTTCCCTTGACTTTACCCATCCCCTGTGGAGCTTGGCTCTTACTTGAAACAAGAACTCCCCTTTCCGACCTCCACTCGTCTTTCTTATGAGACCGCTAAGGCTCTTGCTACTATCTGATAGAATACCTCTTGCTCCCCTCTGGCAACAAGACTATATTCCTGGCACTGCAGCTGAACCTTCACTTACTTGCATTCTTACTTGATTACTTCTTAGGTTCATTCTTAAACGACTTATTCCTTGTTGGTAGTGAAATTATGGAATTCCTACTTATGGACTACTGAGTTCAATTCCGAGTCAAGTTCACCAAAACACGGGCAATTACTTAAGGGGACAGGACTTATCTCTTTCGAAACTCAATCCTTAATAAGAACAGATGAAACTGCTTCCCTCAACTTACTATAAGCGCTAGTCCAATTCTTTTAGTAGTATTTATTAGTAGTAATAGGAGTAGGCTTGAAGCACCTCTTATCCATTAGTGCAGTCTGATTCCCGAGCTCACCTCTTAAAAGCGAAAGCAGTAACCACTAGTTCCAAAAGAGTCGTTAGATTCCCTATTCTCCCCTTTCTTTCCTTTGATCAGTGTTTTCAGTCGATTAGTGCGCTAACGAGTTCATTATTGGTTATAGTAGTAGCAGCCTTGCCCGCACTAGTGGAGTTCTTTTCAGTAGGCTCTTAGCACCCGAACACAGCCCTAACTTGATTAGTTGACAGAGGTAGATTAGAAAGCAGCTCAGTCAGTAGTCAATATCAGAATTCACCCTGGTATTGTTGACACCGGTTTTTGTTTGAGTCTGCTACTAATAACTCTCAATCTTACTACCTATATCACTTCTCGGTCTTAAACAGCTTACCTCAAGTCTTTAGTTCAACTAGCCACCTTTCACTCGTAACTAAGGGCAGCTTTATATGGCTACTGAAAATAATGCAACTATCAACTAGGAGCCCGCAGCTACCTTATCTGACTCTTTAGCTCCCCCCTAGCCCTACCTCTTCTCTCAAGGAATTTCACAGTGTTAACAAGGCTTTGGTCCTAGAGCCCTGATCCAATCCATTGAGTAAGAAAAGAAGACCTTCACAGCTAACTATCAGAATGGAACAAAGGCATACGAGACTTTCACAGCAGCTTCTAAGGCTTCGTACAACTCTACTGATTGACTTAGGTGTTTTCCGCTTCCCACTTAATCGCTACACCTGCTTTGCTTACTGCAACACAATCACCTATATCGTAGACAAGGGAAGGAGCTAGAGCACCGAACTCAACTTATACGTGCCACTGATTGAATTCCTGCTTGTTGCTGACTATGGAATCATAACACCGACTATATACTTAAAGAACTTGAGATTCCCTTTCTCCTGTATAGTATCTTGCCTCCTTAACTCCAACTCCAACTCCAGATCCTTAGTGTTTATCCAGTTTATGATCTCGCGTAGACAACAAAGATTCAAGCCAAGCACGCAACCCCCGAACTCGTATTGAATTACAAATGATATTATTAAAGCAAGTGTTTATTGCCAAAGCAAGTGTTGATTGCCACGAGCAGATGATTCTTAATTGGCAGGGCAGCTATCAAACTCTTTCGGAATAGAATAGGCACATCATGAGACCGTCCTCAGCCCTAAGGGAAGATGAAAGTCAACAAGTTTGCTTTTGAGTTAAGCCTGCGTTAAGTCCGTTAGCTATAATAACTCGTTAACGCGCAACTATTTGACGTTGCGGATTCCATTCAAACAGACTCTCAGGGGCTTCTCCTCTAGAACTCGTATTCTTTACTTAGCTTATTGAGTTGGACCATAATCTCGGTTAAGGCAAGAAGTGGAGTGTATTAATAAGTTCCGGAGGTAAAGAAGTGGGGTGTGTTAATAAGTGAAAGAGCGAGCTGAGGTGTTTCTTAATTAGTTCACAACAAAGGCAAGAGAACCCGAAAGGGAGCAAGCCTTGTTAAAGGAATAGTGCCATAGTACTAGTTCCACACCGGACGCTTACTAGCTTTCTTATGGCAATGCCCACATCTAGTGTCCAATTCTGAAAGGGATAACAAAACGAGTAGTAAGGAGCTCTCCTAAGCCACGTATTTAAGATATACTCAAAGAATCCCGATACGAAGCAAGACAGTGTTGTTTATAATTGATATATATGGTTTATTCTATTCCGTTCAGTTAAGTGAGTATGCCGACGCCTGTGATTAAAGGAAGCCAAGCCAGGCTATAGTGTTGTTATTTCATTCTATACTCCGTAGTTAACTAAATTCCATGATTCAAGCAAGACGCAAGTAGAAACAGTGACTTCGGTGCGGTGCCTATGCCTATGTACTTTAATAAGCTGTGCTCTGTGTTGCCTATGCCTCTGTACTTTAATAAGCTGTGCAACGTATGCCTCTGTCCTGAATGTCATTTGTAGAAAGTGCTCGTCTGCCTCAATTCTTAAAGCAACGCGCTAACACTCTTTATGGGCTCCAAATCGGTTTGTCTAGTGGATTCGTCACTTCCTACCGGGGCGCTTGCTAAAGGAATGCGCTTAACGCCCTCTGCTCTGGTGTAGAGACGGAGCGGGAACGAAATAATACTCTCAATAATACTTGAGATTACAGATGCGCTAAGTACTTTGTATACTTATGGGCTTTCCTTGTAGTAGATCGTTCGGGGTTAACGTGAGCTTACTTGAGCGGGTTAGCAGTTTCAGAGCTTAGAGGAAGCAGTAGTTTAGTTACTTGATTCTAAGTGAGCCCGGACTAACGCACAAGCAAGGGATTACCTAGTTAGTTTGTCGGCGAAAGCGAACTCAACTACAAATAAGTGGTGAGTCCTTATGATTGGTTGCCACAAGCTACAGAACAAGTCAACTAGTAAGCGCACACACTAACACACTTGGACTTCTCAATAGGTATAGCGGTGCCTCTGCCTCAGAGTCCTGAGTGGATTTCGTTTACGTATTTCTTTTCTTAGTGGAGTATTACGTATATATTTTCTTAGTTTATTGGAGAGGTGCATATTCCTTTAATTACGTTACTTAGTTTATTAGAGGTGCATATTCCTTGATTACGTTACTGGCCCAACAGTGCCTATCAGAGTGAAAGAACTAACTTAACGTCATCCAACTCGCCTTAGCGCAAGAGTGCAAGTGGTCAAGTGAAGTAACTCCCCTCTATAACAGAGGCACTCAATTCTTAATACAAATATTTGCACTCAATTCTTAATACTTCTGAAGCAAGTAAACAAACAACTTAACTCGCAATGGATGGCGCAAGAGAGTGACTATAGCTCTATAGGGAGTTCGACCAAGCTGCGGGAACAGCGCTAACAAGTGTACGGGTTTTGGAAGCAGTTCTATTCTCAGTTCCCAAATTCTAGTATGTGTCAGTGAAATTATTAATGCAACAAACAAAACTAATGCCCAGCTCGATAGTTATTAATGCAACAAACTCGACAAATGCTGGCCCAGCTCGATAGTATGTATAGATAGGGGAAAGGTGCCGACATTCTAGATTCTAGTAGAAACAGTGAGAACAAGCTAGTGTACGAAACAAGCAATGAATAAGCAAGGATAGAAAGTATCGTTCAAGTAAAGTAGAAAGGTGTTGTCCCGCTGCGACGCCTTGTTCCACTTCTTGTCCCAAACAAGCTTAGTTTCATTAAGCGCGTTAGCCACTCAATTTATAAGTGAGTTAGAGTTATTAACGAGTCCGGTTTTGGGGTGATGTACCTTGGCAGTTCATAACCATTTATTTCTCCTTAGAAGAGAGATTCCTACGACCACTAACCATGTGATTGGACTAGTGCATTTCGTTTCTAAAGAACGGAGACTGTACAGAATAGGGATATAGAAACAAAACAACATTCGAGTTTCTAGTAGCCTTTCCTTAAGCGTCCGTTCACCTCAGGCAATGAATACGTGCTTCTTGAGCATAGCGAGCGTTACTGCTTTCTTTTCTATTCCTTTGACTTGGGGCTTGCGGCGGTATGGGAGTGAGGGTACGTGGAGTCGGATAGTTCCTGTTCCTGTTTCATCCGCTTCATCTGCAAGAGCAGGATCTGGATCCGTTTCAATATCAAGGTAAGGGTGGGATAATTCCTTCTGTAGCGGTAAGTGAATAAGTCTCTTTCTTTGGGGGCTAACGGGAGCTCGATCACCTTTTTCATTCAATTAGTTCCGTGTGTTTCAGAGCACTAGGTATATCAAAGAGTAAAGACACTGCTATAACTGCAGATTCGTGAGTAGACTTTCCATCTGCAACTTATGATTCTGATTCTTTTGACGATGAAACTAGAAAAAACAGAGAAGCAACAGAAAGAATGAGATGATCCTTCCTTCTTTATGAAGAAAGCCGGAATATGGCACCTTACTCACCGGATCTTGCTGAAGATCTTTCTCTGGTTGACTTTACGCTAGCAGCTTACTGACTTTCTACAACACCACACCTTTATACTAGACCTCGACAAGAAGTATACTCTAAGGAACTGAAGTGCGCTGAAGAAGGACATTCTCTGAGTAAAGGCTATGAGTCCGATTTCTAGGCATTTCACTCATGTTCAAGGGCTGGGCGCTGAAGAACCCGGGGCCAAGCTACAACTGTTCAACTCGGGATGAAACAAGTGAACCTAGCTCTATTCTTTTGCTTGCCTTAGAGCACTTAGACTTGTGACCTTACTAGTGGAAAAGACAGGTTGAGGCCTTGTTCCGGCAAACTCTCTCACTAAGGCATCCGCTCCAATAATTGTTAGCGCAAGGGAAAAGAAGGTACAGTCAAGGGGTAAAGTCCTTTATTCTAGGCGTCAATGACGTAGAACAGCCTTTTTAGGTCTTCCATAATGATTAGCTAGATAAGTGGTTTACCCAGGCCAGGGCGACTGGAAAGATGGGTTGGGTTACTGCGTTAATCGAGTCAAAGTCGTTGGTTTCTTATTCTTTTTCCAGGTATATGAGAGCTATAAGAGAGTATCTGCCCTTGCTTGTTTAAGATGGGCACCTAAGAGAGTATCCGCCCTTGCTTGTTTAAGATGGGCACAACTTACAATAAGGGCCCCAAACTATGGAATATTCTTGAGGCAGACGAAGAACCGCTTGCAACTTACTTGAGAACTCCACTTTCTGAACCGACAACAGGAATGGATTTGAGCGTAGAAGCGGAAGATCCTAGAACGAGAACTGCTTTATCTATTGAAGGGCACCTCGTATCATAAGGAATTGATGCATTTCCGAACTCGACTCTCGGGGAACTTGTTGAACCAATTGCGTCTTCTGCTTACTTTCACACGGAACAAGTCCTTCCTGGTTTCGGGAGTTACGTGAGCTACTAGATCTCACTAATGCTTACTTCCTTTACTGCTGAGAAGATACTGAACCTCTGCAGAGCTACTAGACCAGACCTCACGTCAGCGAATTACTATAAGGCCGGGGTGTGTGCCCCAATTCATGATTCAAGTTTCGAGTAAGCAGTGTTTTGTTACTATAATCCATAAGTTGTGCACTCTCTTCAACAAGAGCAAGGGAATGGAAGTTTAGTGAAAGGAAGAATTCGAGCCGAGCAACTACTTCTAAATGTGGAAATCTTTTGGACCCAGCTAAGAAGGGCCAAGTAACGACTTATGATTTAACGAGCGGCAGGGAGCTTTGCACAAATCTAATTACAAATAAGGGTTCTTACTCCGAGCCATTCCAAATAATGGTGTAGACTCCGAGCCTTACTTAGCTGTTTCCTGGTACTATAAGTCAACTCATTCCATTCCATTCTTAAAGTAATCAACTCAATTCTAGCAGTGACTTGGCTCTATGTGTTGGGGCGCCATAACTGTATTAGTTTACAGAGCAAGAGAGGGATAGTGGAAAGTCATAATGAAACTCAGAGGTGAGCTATTAGGAAAGTGAGAATAGAACGTCGTAGTCAAAGAATTCATATCGAACACAGGACTTGGGAAAGGAGAAACTATACTATACTCTTGGGGGGCGAGTGGAATCCCTTGTGTTTCATCTTTCTTGGATTATTGACAAGTGGTATTCCAGCTCTTAGCAACGTTAGCTGCGGCTTATATAGGTGAATCCATCGAGGGTCGACTAGCTTTCAAACACACAAAAGAGTCTTAGGTGAATCCGGGCATCATATTTACTAGCTTTCAAACACACAAAAGAGTCTTTCTTTCTGATTTCTTAACATAGTATTATTTTTCTCTTATTAGCTAAGGTAAGTCAGTTTTGTAAGTTTCTCCCAATATTCTTATTAAGTAAGGTAAGTCAGTTTCTCCCTATTCATGCATGGTTCAAGATTATCCAATTGGTTGGGGAACACCATAACGTGTATTACTATATTCCCTAGAGTAGTAGGAGAAAAGATAGACGATATTACAGAATTGTCAAAAAGAAGGGTTGGGGAGGTTCTACTATACTTTTATTTGAGAATGTCTATAAGCCCGGACCCCATCCATGTTTCTAGGAAGAATTATAGAATCCATCTGAATCTACAAAAAGAAATACGGGTGGAATAAAGAGAAGAAGCCAGCCGGGGGAATTTGGAAAAGGGGGGCACAGAACGAGTCCTTTCTTTCTTCGTTGAGCACAGAAGCCTCATAAGGATAAGAAGCTAAAGAAGCACATTCGCCACAACTAGATGATTCCCCAAAACCCTACCGCACTATGGTGAACTCAACTCAACAAGCACAACTGTGCGAACTAAACTATACTTAAGTACTTATGGCTTCAAAGCCGCCAACGAAGAAACAAGGGAAGAAACAAGGGAAGTCTCTGAGATCCATGGGATTTTTGGAAAGAATTGAGAATTCAGAAGTAACACATTATATAGCTAGCAAACTGAGGGTCAGCATCTCTTTGAGGAGCAACTGCTCCCCTCGCGACCTCAGATCAACTTCAATCGATCACTGAGGGTCGGCCGTCACTATCCCAAATCTGAGCCCCACCTGTCCTATTGTTACACCATGTGTATTTAGTACCAAAAAAACCATGATCATCCACAATTGAAACCCTAGAAAAAGGGCCTGCCTCAGTGCGAAAACCAACCTTGAAACTGATTCTTCTTTGGGCCAGTGCAGTGCCTGTACTCTGTCAATAAGGAAGCCATCAAACTCCAGTCGAGAGGGTAGAGATTAGTGGAGAGGGTAAAGGTTCAGGCCCTATCCCTCTACTCAAGCTTGCGCGTCGAACCAAAGGACTTGGCTATGACTGTTATGTTACTATCCAGAATAGAATCTATGTTGTCGACCTCTGCTCCAGCGGGTTACTAAACGGATTCTTGTCGGTGCTATAGCTATAGGGTAGTTGTTTCCTTCTTACTCTTATTTGTTTGAGTGGAATTCTGTTACTTACTTGTAGCTCCTGCCGCGCAACTACTAGTGGAATGAGTTGAATCCCTTGTTTCATATGTATTTGTTGTTGGTTCTTAAAGTAGAGGATCGGGTGCTTGAGAAGACTCACATCTCGGTTCATAAAGTGGAGTTCCAAACAAAGAAAAGAAGAAAAATATGGATAGTAGGCCCGATAGAAAGAAAAGTTGGAATGAGAGGCAAGATAGTCAGAGTAGAAGAGGAACATAAGAAGAAAGGGCAGCCGTGTACTTACTGAGATCTATACAAATTCTTTGACTACAATTAGATCCTCTGTGCGTCCGGAACTCCATTCTTGGTTTGAGTAGTTATTCTTGCTGTCGGTGCTCTTATACTATACCTATGGACTACCTAGATGTGCGAGGATCATACCCATGAGTGAAATAATAAAAGCATCAATACATGATGAAGTGAAGCAGTACGGGGCAGGAAAAGAAGAATGAAAGTATCCACTCGAAGAATGAAAGTAAGCCCGGGTAGGCTAGTATAAAGAAGGGACAGGTTCATAGGCATTAGTTAAAGTAAAGCATGCAAATGGAGGTTAGTAAGCCTGAGCTCCCGTATTAATACTTATTAGTGTTATATGAATTATCTTACCGCTTAGTTCGATCCCCTATTATTTCTATATTAACTCTTCTACAACCGCTACAAAAGAGTGGAGCGGCGCTTGTCCTTTGATTCCGATATATATGACTTCAATGACTTATTCCATTGCCATATAGTCAAACTGATTCTTATTTGCTTTTGGAAATCCGGTGAAAAACATAGAAATATCGCGATGCGTAACACACGCCATTTTCCATAACATAAGAGAATTGTTGAACTCCCTACCGATACACTCTTTCTAGCGTAATGAGAGCAAAAATAGGTAGTTTCTTTTCGATTGAACACTAAGATCTGTTGTTCCGGTGGTAGTTAAGTCAAATAACAAACATCCCTATGAGTTAAGTAACTTCCCTCTTCTTACCGAACTGTATTTTGTTCGTCCACCTGTTTTCGTTCCTTTCTTCGACCAAGCAACTACTAACGACCAAGCCGACCTAGGCGCGGTAGGAGCCTGAGTGAAAACGGTAGCAACGAATAACGAAGTTATGAGCATGTCCTGTGTCCGTCTGTTTTTGGGAGTTCTTTCCAATGCTATCCAAAATCCCAGGACTTTCGAACAGCAGATGATCTCATTGATGAAACTCACACAGGAGCAGTAACAGAATGGATTGAATCTCTATCCTCTGGCCCAAAATCTAGTACTTGGACTTTCCCTTACTTATATGAAAGCTGTCTGCTTGTCTGCAGGGGAGATACTATTTCATCTCCTTCCAACTGGGTGTTTGGATCGGTAACCCTAACGAGGGGATCCTTCAGGTGATTGAATATGAGAAATGGCCGTCCGTATGCTTCTACTGTGGCAGTATCGGTCATATAAAGATGTATGCATGTCCATCCTATAAACACTTCTTATTCAAAAAGAAAGGAGATTCCAATATGAGCGTGTTGAGCCAAAAAGGCAGGATGGCTCCTCAAATCAGCAAAAGACTTCTCTGGATCCTAAAGATGATCACTTGTACTGTCCATGGATTAGAGTTCAGAGGAGAAACACCTCTCAAAAAGTAGAACAATGGTGTATCTGGCCGGCCGGTGCCAGAGACGATGGTGGAGACCCGCCCCGGTGGTTAACAGTGCACGCCAGTAGCATGTGAGTGCTGAAAAGACGCAACCTGACAACAAATACACACTGTCAATGCTTTCTAAGTAAGGAAAGATTATGGACATTAATATGGAAATAGCGGTTTCTTCGCCTGTTACCACGCTAATGTGTCAGACAAATGTTGACCACCAAGTAATTAACTCTGAGAGAATTGTGTAGTTTAGGGTCAAATAATCAATGTAGAGGATTTATCTACTGTTAGTGATATGGAAAAAGATTTCATGAGATCCGACGACAACAAGGATGTTCATTACGGATTTGACAACTCCTTTCCCTGCTCCCGATACATTCCAGATAATTGAACACTTTTGGGACTAAACTATCTCAAGAAAATGGGAAAGATGTGCCTTTTGATGTGCAGTCTAGGGTTATGGTGGCGCCGACTTCCTTGATATGATAGTGGATCGGCTTGAAAGCGATATGATGGTGGATCGGCTTGAAAGCGAAAAAGGGAGATGAGACTACTTTTACACAATAGGGCAGCACTTTTGCCCACAGAGCGGGAACGAAAGAAGCAAGTATAGAGAAAGAAGCTCATTAATCCAAAACGAAAGAAGCAAGTATAGAGAAGCTCATTAATCCAATATATGAAAAAGGAGTTCCATAAGAGAATTCGAATATCAAAGTCAGGGTTCGAATTGGAATATCAATATCAAAGTCAGGGTTCAGGGACATTATTATGGTTATGAACTTACCTCTTGCTTGAGTATTGGGTTCAGGGACATTATTATGGTTATGAACTTACCTCGGTAGTACTATCACTATCGATTCTCGTCTTTGCTTGCATAGAAGTGTAGAAATAAGCTTTCTTGCTTTCCTATAATTAGACCATCTTATCTCTCCGGTAGCCATAGGAATAAGTCCCGGTCGATAAGTCTCAGTTGTTTTTAAGTCCGCTGTGCAGTTTGCGAGTTCTTAGTCTGTCTCAAGCAGGAGTTAACAATGGAATTGAAGAAGCCTAAGCCTAATTATGGAATTTCACAAAAGTCAGTTCGCTTGCTTGTTCTTTCTGTAAGCCTTAACCGCATCCTCCTGTATAGGTAGTGGGCAGAACAACGGAGCTACACCTTCTACGAGATCGTATATCAATGTAGAATATGACTGGTTTCGGGTATCGGTGCTTGTTAAGTAAACTAGATAAGAAGCAGTGGCTTTACCTTTGTTGGCTACGAGAGAAGAAGCCCTATCTGGATCCGTTTCAGGATCTTAATCCGTTCAAAAAGTAACCAGCAAGCGCTTCGGCCCAGAATACGAGTGATGTTATAGTTTACAGTGATGTCGATTCAGAATCATCAAGTGGAGTTCCTGTTATTGGCTCTAAGTCCACAAGATCTGTTATTGGGTCAAAGTCTGGAGTCCGATAAGCTGTTAAGTAGAAAGGTGAAGTAGAGCTGGCTGTAGCTCTGTAGCGTCAAGAGGTTACAGGTGATTAAGTTAGTTGGTGACTACGCGCGATCATCAGCAGGATATGGAGCAGATGAAGGTACAGAATCCTGAGTAGGAACAGCAAATACTGGATAAAGGGAAGATACTTGATCAAAGAAAGGCGAGGAGAGTAGAGGAACAAGAGAGAATATTGCTGTCGAAAACTGGACTTATGGATCGCTTTCAAGACTCAAAATAAGGGTGGACAGTTAGACCCAGTAGTTAAGGGTTCTTGTGTAGCAGTAGAAAGAATAAGCTTCAGATGGATCATAAGGCAGGACCAGATAATTGATTAGAAGCAGCAGAAGTAGCGCGCAAGTCTAAAGCAAGCAGGTCTTCAAGTGTAGTTTCTTTTAGGGTCCACTCAGTGTCTAATCGAAAGTGCATTCTTATCCAACTCCGCGCTCAAAGTTCATTATTTATAGGAAAAATAGAGAGGTGAAATTGATTAACTTAAAGGAGAGGTCGGGTACTTGGTTGGAAAGAAAGAAGTAAAGTACTTGGTTGGAAAGAAAGAAAGAAGTCTAGTACTTGGTTAGAAAGAAAGAAATAAGGGTTGGTTTGCAAGAGGAGAGGTTTAGTTGCTAGAAGTGAGTAGATAAGTAGAATGAAGTTGTCAGAGAGGAGCCAGTAGTTGCTAGTTGCTAGTTGTGAGTGTGAGTTGAAGACAGGTAGGCCTTGGTCGTTAGTAGTGGCTTGGTCGTTAGTAGTTACTTGCCTAGTTGCTTGGTGCATCCAACCAGTGAATCCAAGGCTTAAAGCAAGGGCAGCGTCAGCTGGCTCATTCCTTAGAGTAGAGCCCACAGAGCAGTTTCTATCAGGGGCATCATCTCTATATACATCATCTCTATATATATGAGAGTCAGGGTCAATCGAGTTAGCCGAACAATACTTTTCTCGCACAGCTGATTCTCCATTTTATGCTCCAGCTTATATCGAGTACTAACTATCCCCACTCCGCCCGCAACAACAATAAGCTAATGTGCAACGGAATGAAGAAAATGTAATCTAGCATAGTTATAGAAGAGTGTAAAAATACTCCTGACTGTTGACTTGACTCACGCCTTGAATTGAAGAAAAAGGAAGGACAACTATATTGCTCCACCTAACAGCCTAACAGCTTACTTACTTAGCAGCGAAACACTAGAAACTCACTTATTGCTTTCCCTAACTAAACGGCTTCCAGCTGGCTCTGCTATAACAGCTTACTTACCTACAAAGGGAACTGCGGATTCTCTCTCAACTCCCCTTAAACATGAATGGAAATTGAATGAACTGACAACAGCGGAAGAAGCACGGACTCTACTGGGCTAGATCCACTAGACAAGCATCACTCTTACAACACCCACCGCGCATTACACACTCTTACAACACCCACCGCGCATTACAAGAAATCGGGCATTCCACAAAGAGGAGATTCTTTTTATGGAACGGAACTACAAAGAGCGACTGCGGGCCTAAACTGGAATTGTAATCATTATAACATATTTATTGGATTGGATTTCTCTCTTTGTCTTTTTGCCAATCCCATAGTTTCCTTTCCTTTCTTTATGCGTTGTTTAAACTATCTGTAACTCTGCCGATGGCTAATCCTTCATTTCCACTAAGAAAGTCCTTCTTATGCATTTCTCCATATATCTTTCTTGTTCCCTTGCTTGCGCTACGGCTAACTCACTAAGGCCCGGCTTGGGTTTTGCATTTCCTACTTCTACCCGGCTTGGGTTTTGCATTTCCTACTTCTACTTTCATTGCTGCTTCACTTTCTATTGGATTTTGCCGACCAGCGCACGAGTAGCGTTAGTAATGAGTTTGTTGCTTAGCTTCTCTTCTTTAGTTAGTTGTTCCTGGGGAGTCAAAGAATAGGTTTAGTCAGCTACACCAGAAAGTCAAGGAATAGAATATCTTCATCCCGGAAAGTGAACTAATCTTACTCGAAAGTCATAATGGAATGGATTTGCACTCTTGACCTCGAACACTACTGGAATTTCCGACCTCAACTTACTGTTTAGAGCCAGCGGTAAGTAGTAAGGAAAGGTGCTTATAGACTCCAACCGGTCAGGGCAATAATATGGGTCAGGGTGCTTGGAAACTTCCAAATAAGAATAAGGTGGGAGCTCTGTTGCGCTAACGACTGAAGTAGCAAGCCGTTGTGCATTACAAGGTGGAGGTTCCTTTGTGTCAATTCCTTACAGGTTGACAGGTAAAACTGTGCCTTGTGTTTCATGCGCTCCCCTACTATAGTGAGAAAGTACAGTTGTGCTAACGTATGAGTTCCTAGCTAACGTCAGTTAAGCGCTTATGGAGTGTAGTGGGCTACGTTGAGCATAAGTGAGTTCCGTTGCTTTTTCTTGTTCTGTTACTTGACTTTGAGCGGACCACAACACCTCTTCTTCAATAATGACAAAGTTGTATACGAGATGAAACTCAATCGCCTCCGCTGAAGATACAGATCTTGAAACAGGAACTACACTTCCTGCTCTAACAGCTAACTTTCGAACTGATCTAGCTTAAGATCTTTCTACACTTTTCGCCTTTAGTTTCTTCTATTACCGCAACAGAACAAGTGGACAAGACAAGCACAGCGGATTCTCTTGAAACTGAGTATGGGCCTGATCTGTCTTACGCCCCGGATTAAGCTTCAGTACTTCTGGGTTAAGCTTCTGGTACTCTCAGCAACTCCAAAGTCCAAATGTCATATATCTCTTATCGAGCACCAAGTATAGAAAGAAGTCAAGATACATAGCATCCCTTTGAACCGTGGGCAACTGATTCTCTTTATTGGGATTCTTCTCCTGCTGATGCTGCATGCAGACTTTTTCACTGATCCAACTTAAGATCTCGTAAACATGAACTTTGCCCTTACTTGAGACTTACGCAGGAGAAAAGAGAGTAGATTCGGCTTACTTATACGATGAAACTGAAACAGGTCGGTCATTTGAGTCGATATGATGAAAGTGGAAAAGAAATAGACTCATCACCAACACAAACACTGCAGACTTGATAACAGCAGATGATCCTGACGCGGATACGAAACCTAGACTAGTGGGGCCTGTGAACAAGAAGGCAACAGGCTCCTGCCGCTTAAGCTATTCATGTGTAGTTGCTAGTTGCTAGCTTGATTCTTGTTGGTAGAATAGAAGTATAGAGGTCGGGTCTCATAAGAAATCAAGTCTCGCTTTTGTTGACAGAGCCCAGAGCCATAACAGTATTAGTTTACGCGGTAAGTCAACTATAGGGTTCATCAAATGAAAAGACATGGGATAACGAGTCCGGTTTTAGGGCAGTATATGCAGACTCACCAGTGGGGCAAGCTACGAGAAAGTGCTGTCATACTAGTGTTGGGCCAGTAGTTCTAGACCAGTATACTTCGTGACTTGTTTCAGTCTGATTAGGCATTAGTCAATTCTTGGTTTACATTAGTTCAATTCTGTCTTCTGCTAGAGGTGAAGTCTTGCTAAGCACTAGTTCAGTCTACAGATATTCTTAGGCACATACCCTATGATATTAGTCTTATAGCTCATCATATCTAAGAGTTAGAGCCGGGGTAAGTAAATGAAACAAGTAAATATCTGAATTCAAACAAGGGTAGTAAGAGCGAGGAGTATGGTTTCGGGTTGTTTGGGCAAGTATTAAGTCTAAGTTCCGAGTTTCAGTATTGTTAGCAGTGATTGTATTCTACTATTCTGATTTGATATCCCTATTGGAGTAAGTAAGCCTCTCGGGCAGTAGTCAAAGAGTGAAACCGGGGCAAGTAAGGATCTGGATGCCGAGTTCAATTCCAACAAGTAGTAGCCATCGTCAGCTGCCCTTGTTTCGAGTTGGATCTCTTATTGCAACTTTGAGTCTTCTTTTACAGCGTTTCAGGCTGATAGTTGCGATTTCCAAAGTGATAGCATTTCCAGGAGATCGGTGTACCCGTGTACTCAGCATTCGCTGACCAACTATGAAAGAAAGGGTTGGTTTTTCTGCTACATGCTTGCAAATCCACTAGTACCAGCAGTTTTCTCTTATCCTCTTTCTTATACTTGGCACCGGCTCCTTCTATTAGGCGTTCCCTTTAGTAACAATACTATTTAATTGCCTTTGGGTTTACAGTTAGCTAAGGTGCTTGAATTCGTCTTTCGTAGGGTACATTAACCTCGTGGCTATTGCTGCTTGTACTGACACCAGAATCGACGGCACATTCCACTCCCTTAGCACATGGCATACCCTATAAAAGAGAATGGAGTCTAAGAAGCTACTAGGTGGGCAAGAAAGAGGTTCCATTCTGCTCCCGCTCCTGCTTATCCTAATTCTTATACAGCTACAACTAATTCTTTAATAGTGGGATTCGTGTTGGGCTTCCCTATTTACTCTCGCCATTAACTTAAGGGCAACTTCTTCTCTTTCAACTGAGTATGCGCCTGATCAAGCTTATGAGCGGAGGAGGTCAATTCTGAATTCATAGTCAAATTCCTACTTCAGAGTGGAGATTGCTAGGTTTGTGACTCTATCTCTTTATGCCCTAGATGACATCCCTTTGTGACTCTATCTCTTAATGCCCTAGATGACATCCCTTTAGTTTCATTATTCTGTATTATAGTTTCATTCCTTTCATGAAGACCTGATTGTGAGTGGTCTGGTTCTTTCTAGGAAGAGAGTTTACGGTGTTATCGATTCAGAGATTGAGTTTCAAGATCTAGATCATCAGCAGTATCAAGTAAGTAAGCAGCAAGCGATAAGGGAGTTGTTGACTCGGTGTCCGTAAAGGAACAAACCCAGGATACAGGACTCCTGAAGAAAGGACTTAAATAAGTACTTATATATAATACAAATAAAGGTCTTCTACCCGCAGATATATAAGTGGCACTGCTGATTCTATCTCTTGTCGGAGTTGCGATAAGTAAACTAGTTTAGGAAAGAATTCATACTTGTTATTAAAGTTGTGGTAAAGAGGAAAGAGCTTCTTGATCAGTAGTCGAGGTAGGCGTTAACACTAGAGATCGGGCCTATATAATAAGTCTCGGGAGCTATTAAATACTTCCAAACACTTCCCAGTTTAGAGGTCAATTCCGCAATTGCTAGTTTCGAGGTCAGTTATGAAAGTTTTGTTGAAGTGCTCTAGTTTAAGTGCTCGTTAAGCTCTAGGAAAGTTGCTAGGGTTGGATAAGGCCATAACACATAATTCAAGCTTTAGTGGGGGTGGGCAAGGGCAGCTGTTCAGTAAGGTGGTAAATTAGATGTCCATTACATCCCCAGGTAACTAAGTCAACTAATTCCATAGAGATTGAGTCAGCTACAAAAGAAAGTCTTGGATCCGTAGAGCAAGGGGCGAGGTAGGTTCTACGAGTTGGATCAGAGTTTTACTACACTTATTGGTTGTAGCAGGATCGGTACAAAAGCCAGAGGTTGGTAACGTCACTTAAAGCAAGCAAAGCAGGCATTGTCCTTCTTTCTGTTCTTGTGATGAAGGGTGATTGCATTGGACCACTACTAGTTTGGGCATTTCCACTAAAAAGCACTATAGGGTCATTTCCACCGGGTGTTTGACTTGAATCTGTCTTTGTTGGGTCTTGCAAGGGAAGCAGTTAGAATAGAAGTAGGTACTCGAATTTCATTACTAAGTGGAAGCCTTAAAACACCGAGTATACGCTTGGTTGTTGGACAAGGTGCTGAAAGCCTGTGTTATAAGAGTGTTACCAAAGAGCATAGCTTCGAACCAAACTCAGGTACTTGCTTGTTAGGGTCGGGGAAGAAAGTGAATGACTTGTTCTGTTTCGGGAAGGGCCAAGCTTAGTAGTTAGTTGGCACCTAGTTGTCTAGTAGTTGCTTGTTGCCTTAAAGCACCGTGTATACGCTTGGTTGTTGTTAGCTATGTCTTTGTAGTAGTCGTTTGTCTAGTAGTTACTTTGCCCCTTCAATCAAATAAATATGGAAAAAGTGGATTGGATGATTCGGTCTCCTATTCTGAATTTGCTGATAAAAGACAATCAGAGCACAGAGGAAACAACAGCAGAGATTCTTTCTTCCCTAATGCCTCTCTTATACTGGATGCGCTGGCAATGTAGTATTAGGGCCTTACTACACCTGACTTTGTCACTCACACCTCGCTCACACCTCGAAGCAAAGCCTGTATGCCAGCTTGGCCCCTTGTTTCAGAAGTTCTCCTCCGAGTGGAATCCATGTTTGCTACTCAAGAATAAGAGGTGAAGTCGCTAGCTGCCCGCAGTGGTGTTGCTCGAAGGATGACCTGTAAAGCTGGGGGTAAAGAAAAGAATCTAAATGTAATCTATGTAAGGGTGGAGGAGCGGGGTATTGATTTGAATTAAGAGCTAGTGAGGAAGCGGGAAGCACAGAGTCTTGTTCGGATAGCCTAGATTTCGAATTGAACATAGGTAGCTGAACCCTAAAGCAAAGCGGGAAGTAAAGAAAGAAAGTGGTGAGCCAAGCCAGAGGAGCAAGCCAGAGGAGCAAGCCAGAGTTTAGCTCGGGGTTAACACTTATAAAGGGGTCGGGTCGGAAGAAACAGACTCAATTGGGACTCCGGGCAAAGCAACTGAGCCTCATTCTTTGAATAGTGGACAGAGGTCAGAGCCATAACAGTCGTAGTTGACAGAGGAGTGGGAAAGACATCCTGTTTTGTTTGAGTTCAAAGAGACAGAGCCTGAGCAGAGGTCGAGTCAACCACTCACTCACTTACACTTAGGGCATCAAAGCAAGTACTTAATTCTTCAACTTTACTAGAAGGGCTGGACTACTGCTACTGGGCTGCTACTAGTTCTATAGTCAAAGAATGCAACTTGTAAGATAGCTACATTGCTTCCAAGTAGATGAGAAAGCTGCTCAGTAGTAAATCAAAGAATTCAACCAAGTAATATAAGAAAGAAACCAGGGAGAGGATCCTGAAAGTGGTAGTCCTGGTTTACAGCCCAAACTAGTGGTAGAGTAGTGGAATCAGTATAAGTAGCTATAGGTGAGCTAGAAAGGTGAGCTAGTCGTGGAGCTAGTCGTGGAGCTAGTGCTGCTAGGTATGTCGCTAAGGTAGCTAGTGTAGTTTCATCTGTCTTTGTTGCTAGCTGGGTAAGCCAGGGAAGCTGTTAGGAGTAGTCCGAGGTTTATTTCTTTGATGCGAGGTAAAGTAAAGGCTTTGTTGCAAGCTTGAGTGGAAGTAGAAGGCTATGAAGTCAGAATCAAACTAGTGCTTCTACTTGTCTATTAGTAGCTTTGTCAGTTGCCCCTCGTAGTTGTAGTCCAGCAGTAAACCCTGATTCTGTTGATGCTGTAGTAGCTCCTTCGCCTCTTAAGAATTAAGGTATAGTTGAAGTTCAAAGAGACAGCTCTGAAGTTAATGGTATGAGTCTTCAGACCGGTAGTACTGGCTAAGTACTAATTGCTATTAAAAAACACGGGTTTCCATGACTCGAGTGAAGTCCGCTGCCCCTATTCCAGTTATCAAAGTCAGCAGCAGTGAGAGTTGAATACTAAACTATCGGGAAAGCCTTTCACTCCTATGTAAACTAATAAAGTGGTAGCTCATCTACTGCTATAGTTGTCGATGTAGACTTGATTCGCCCAGCAAGATGTTAGGAAGAAATGCACTCAGTAGTAACAGTCGGATAAGAGGTATACCTCATGAAGTGAATAGTTGACAGCTGCCAGTGGAAGAGGAGAGGAACTCTTGATTAGTTGACAGAGCCAGAGAGGGATGAGATCGAGGTCAGTTAGTGCTTCAGCGGTATAGAAGAACAGTTGTAGTGGCCCTTATATTAAGTCGGCAGAGCCAGGAGTTCTGGTTAAAAGCCAGTAGTTGGCGAGTGGAATCCCCTTCATGAGTAGTTTCATACCAGTAGTTGTAGTTACTTCTAGTAGTGGTGGCCCTGTTCCTGTCAGCAGTCCAAGAATCAAACTAGTGTCAAGTGAGAATGAAGTGCTAGTAGCCATAGTTATAGTAGCTTGAGAGGTAAAGTAGCCTTAGGGGTCTAATAATAAATCCACTCTATAGTGGGCAAGTGGGAAAGTAGGAGTGAAAGAGTTAAGAAATAGCAACTAATCTAGTAAAGGAGTGAAATAGCCTAACCTAATAGTCAGATATAATATAGTAAAGAGGAAATAGTATTCTTTGTCTTATCAGAGTTAGTGAAAGGGCACATTGGAAGCAGTTAAGTAAGAAGGAGAGTCAAGTCCAGTAGTATACGCTTGGTTAGTAGGCCTACTTGCTATGTGGTTTGGGAGTTAGGTTAGTTTCAATAAGTATTAGTAGCGGGTATGCAAGGGAAGAAAGATTATCTGCTGAATCTGGGCTTGGCTGTTGCAAGAGTCTAGGCCCTTATTGTATGTTTCGGGAAGCTGTGTTCTTAATAAGAAGAAAGGGAA
>NW_008992755.1:63564-75654 GCF_000313855.2 Musa acuminata subsp. malaccensis | reverse complement strand
GCTCTTAATCCTAACAATTGGTATCGGAGCGGGTTAACTCTCAAACGAATTAATACCCAAGAGAGATGGCATACGCCGGAAACCAAGAGGGCCACTCTATTACACGTCCACCCATGTTCAATGGGACGGACTACACCTATTGGAAGACTCGAATGAGGATCTTCCTTATTTCAATGGATTTTGAACTTTGAAATCTTGTCGAAAATGGATTTTCGAAGTCTTTTCTTCCAATAATCGATTAGAATGAATTTGAGAAGAAGACTTTCGCTCTTAATGCAAAGGCTATGAATGCCTTATTTTGTACGTTTGTTAAAAATGAGTTCAATCGTGTTTCGATTTGTGAAACCGCGTTTGATATTTGGCATACACTCGAAGTGACTCACGAAGGCACAAGTAGAGTGAAAGAATCAAAAATCAATCTTTTGATACATTCTTTTGAACTTTTTCGAATGAAACCGAGCGAGACTATTGGCGACATGTACACCCGTTTCACAGATGTCGTCAATAGTCTAAAAGGACTCGGCAAATATTTTTCAGATTTTGAGCTCGTAAATAAGATTCTAAGATCCCTTCCTAAGAGTTGGGACCCTAAAGTCACTGCTATTCAAGAGGCTAAAGATTTAAATAACTTCCCTCTTGAAGAACTAATCGGGTCATTAATGACCTATGAAATGACTTGCAAGACTCATGAAAAGCAAGAAGACATCCTTCCAAAGAAAAGGAAGGATATAGCACTTAGAACTTTAGATGACCACTTGAGAGAAAACTCAAGTGACGAGGACTGTGACGATGACTTGGCACTTCTAACAAGGAAAATCAAAAAATTCATTAAGAGAAACAAGTTTAAAAATGACACAAAAAATAAACTTGAACCCAAAAAGGACCAAGTTATTTGCTACGAGTGCAAAAAGCTGGGACACTATAAAAGTGATTGTCCCTAAGCCAAGAAGAGAACATCAAAGAAGAAGGCGCTCAAAGCAACGTGGGATGACTCGAGCGTGTCCGAAGAAGAGGAGTCCAACACCGAGCAAGTTGCTCATTACGCCTTAATGGCCATCGGAGAGGAGGTAACAAATTTAATTTGATGAAGATTTATCATTTGATGAATTATTAAATGCCTTCCATGACTTATTTGATGAATGTAAACCAATTAGTAGAAAATATAAATTGTTGAAAAATAAGTATGATAGTCTTGTTAGCAATTTTGATAAATTAAAAACTAAATATCATGATATTTAGCTCAATGTGAAAAATGCCATGATCTAGAATCTCTCCAAAATGATAACTTGCTACTTAAGGACACCTGGAAGAAATTCGAGGTTGGTAGCAAGTCTTTGAACATGATCCTTACAAATAAGGGTCACGTTCCCAAAAGAAGTGGAATCGGATTTGTGAGAAGCCCTATCTTACATGTTCGGCACCAAAGCAAATGCAACTTTTGTTGCAAACTTGGATATAAAATGTATCATTATCCATTCAAGAAAATTAGCCCGAACAAACTGATTTGGGTTCCTAAAGGAACTATGATAAACTCTATGCAACATAATAAATAATGTAGATCAGTTTTTGAGGCATCCAAAAGTAAATGGGTACCTAAAAATCACCCCTTCTTATAGAAACGTATACCATCAAAAGCTAGGAGCAAGAGATAATATCTTACTTTTTGGGAACTCGATATTCATGACTCAAGATCCAAAAGAACACGTAATGCTCTCTAGCCTAAATAGTAAAAAGAGGATTAGAAAATTAATATTACAGAGTGATACTAATACAATCCTGTTTGATCCCTCAGATTTTGAAACTCATAATTCTCCCTTCACATACCCTCCTGATTTCTGAACTCATCGAATTGATTTCTTCTTTACCTTCGGATCCAACTATATCATGAACTTACGTCTTGCAAGCAAAGTTTGCTATAAACTTTCGAAGCTTACCAACTTGGATAATAAGTCATGAATATGTCTAAAATTGTGTACGATATTTAAAGTAGAATATGCGCGTCACAAGATCTATCTTGAACGTACAAAATTTCTCATCTTGAAATGGAAACTCTTACGTAATTATGAAAGTAAAGTTGATTGCTCCACAAATGAAAACTCTCCTCAAGTTGAAAACATCCAAATCAGCCCATACAGCCCCCAAACAAGTGCTCACCGCCTGTAGGCGGGGGCACCGCCCAGCTAACGATAGCACCGCCGGCTGTCACGGGTTGCAAGCGGTTGCACCGCCCAGCCAGTGGTGCCATCGCCCGCAACTTTTACCCCCTTTTTAAACCGAGCTAGGGTCGGTGGTGGAACCAATCCCAACTCACTCCCCTCTCCTTCTAGCAGCTCCAACACTTCTCCACCTCCTTTTCTTCCCCTTCGCATCCCAAATACTCCTCATTTCGAAGCAAAAGATCAGCAATCTCTCCTTCTCTTAAAGATCTCACTTAAGGTATTCTCTAAGAGGCCTTTAAATTCTATTTTTGAGTCATTTACTCTTGCTCATTACTATCTTCTTAAATAGCAGTAGTTATGGGCTCTAGAAGATCCTCTAGGGACAAAGGGAAGAGGAGATTAGAAGAAGACTTTGATCTTACCCTTTTTGATTCAAAATATCATGCTGAAAAATTTTCTTCCTTCGAATTTAGAAGTGTAAATAAGGGAAAACATGTAGATCTAGATGAACTAAGAGACTTAGAGACAATCCAATTGTTTGCAAACTTAGATCTACTCCCAATTTTACAAATTAGTGAACTCATCTATCCAAGACTTGTTAGATTGTTTTACAACAATCTACAAGTAGATGAAGAAGAAAGAGTATCTACCTACCTTTTAGGACAACACATCTCCATTACGGATAGATTCATTTGCGATATGATAGGCATTCCTGTAAAAAATAGAGGTCTTTATTTTAGAGGATCATAAGATAATGAAACAGTTGAGACAACATATGTTGAAGCTTTAGGAATAATTTTCGGTAATCCTAACTTAGTGATAGTTCCTAAAAGCTATGAACATCTACTACCACTAAACACTAAGGTACTTTATCATATCCTAACTAGCATCATTCTCCCTAAACAATACCATCATGATGAAGTAAGTCAAATGGAATTAGGAACCATGTATTGGATCATGAAAGGACATAACATCTGTTTTGGTTACCTTATCCAACAAAACATGATAGAACTATCTAAGAAAGACATGATGCTTCCATATGGTGGTATAATCACTAGAATACTTAAAGCCTACAATATTCCAATACCACCCGACGAAGAAGTGATGAAAGTAGACAGGTTTAGCACAATAAATAAATATCTACTTCACTGATTGAGATGTTTTTATAGAAATGGTAATTGGGTTAGAATGACTAGAAGAACCGATCTCCCTCAATCTGAACCTGAACCCGAAACACCAGTCTTTAGGGGTACTCAATCTCCTCCGATTTGTCCCTTTGAGGAAACACATCCATTTGAGCAAGCTCATGCATCATCTATCGAAGACATTGGGATTTGGATGGACCGATTTGAACAAAGACAAGATCGGCTTGAACATCGACAAGATCAAATCCTATTTGAGCTGCAGCAAATTCATCGACAATTTGACTCTTTATTTAGGCATTTTAATTTTCCACCTCCTGAATAAGCTTGTAGATGTGGACACAATCAACTCTTGTTGTAACAATTACGTTGTTGTAAACTCTTTATGTTACTCACCTTGATCACAATGCCTTGATGACTACTAATCTTTGATATAGTTACTTGATGTATTAATTGGTGAGCATATGCAGGGTTACATTGTTTAATCTCGTTACTCATTGTCAGATTTCACGTTGAAATTAAATGTTTCTATAATGCCTACTTTGAAAATCTTGTGTCTTGGTTTCCATGATAAATATGATTTGAGAAAGTAATATAGCCATGAAATTGATGTGTCATTACCATGATGTTAATGTGTCATGATATTACCATGATGTTGATGTATTGCCATGATGTTAATGTGTCATTGTATTGCCATAATACTAAACATCAACTAGCTGATATTTTTACAAAACCTCTAAGTGAAGAACAATTTGATTTCATAAGAAGAGAATTAGGAATGTTGATATGTCCGAATGCATAAACGTGTTAAAATTATTTTTTGGACTTTATTGATTGAATGATCAAATCACTTGATTGCCATTGCATGCCTAAAATAACATGTTAGAAATTAATACAAAAATTTTTATAACAATAAGCATGTTTTGTCTTCATGATTGTATTTGAAAATCTATAGTATAGTTTTGTCCGAATGCATGAAAGTGTTAATTTTATTTTCGGATTCTCTTAACTAGTGGTATCCTAACAATCGGATTTTCTCGATACATTATCCTCTTCCGAACTTAGTAAGCATATGTCATATCAAGTTTGATTCTCATCATTGATTTTTGACATATGGAATCAACTAGCAAATACATCTCTCATACACTTATTATGTGAAAAATATTTTTTTTGAGAAATAGATTTGATAAAATGATTCCTGCTTGTAAATTCCTTCTTGAAATATGGATGTTAATGTTTTTACTTGTAAGGATTTGTTTCACATACATATCTTGATCCTTGTAAAAATGAAGTATGATTTAATCTCTCATCGATTTTAACTTCATTCAAAGTAAACTCACAAATAGCTGGTATCACAAATAGCCTTCCTCCTTCATGCAAAAAGATAATAACAAATAAAAAGGAAGAAGTATTCAAAGCTATCTCTATATCATGTTTTCCTTGAGATGTTTGCATAATTGGTATCCTATCACTCACTGTTGGAAAATGACATGAACCTAGTTATGGCATGAATAATTACCGCACTTATGCTTAAAATTTGCTTATATCGTTCTCCTTTTTGTTGATGACAAAGGGGGAGAGATATATGAATTGATACTATGAGTATTGATGTTATGATTATGCCATGCTTGCATCATCGAAAATATATGAATTGATGATAACTATGATTGCCATATTTGCATTATGCCATGTTTGCATCATATTAAGATATCAAGAACTTGCATCGTAATTTTACGTGTTGATATCTTACCATGTGATGAAATGCTATGATTGCTAAAACACTTGAAATGTGTGCATCATGTTAAGATATCAAAATCTTACTTCGAATGTTGATATCTTACCAAACGATGAATTGCTACCATTACCATCATTCACATTTGAAATTTGAAAATGGATGTCAAGCCTTGACATCATTTTCAGAGAGATACATCATGATAGGAATCATGATGGGATTATTGATAAGGTTAAATGATTTTAACTTATCAATATGTCTCTTGAATTCAAAGGCTTTGAATTCAAGAATGACTTATCTCAAGTATGGCATATAGATAGGGGGAGTTAAGGTTAACTCCATTATCAATTAATTGTCATCATCAAAAAGGGGGAGATTGTTGAATCTCGGATTTTGATGATGAAGTCAATTATCATTTGTTATCTAATCCATATGTTGAGATAAGTGTACAGGATTAACTATGATGGAAGAAAGACATGCAGCAGGAGTTACGCCGGAGTCAAGACTATGATCACGTTGGGAGTTCGAGAGTTTGACGGAAGTCCGGACGGTCGTCGGAGGTTCTGTAGGAACAAATCTGAGAAGTCCAGGAGCTTGCTAAAGAAGCTCATCGGAACTCGCCAAGTGGATCATCGCAAGTCCAGGAGTTTGCCGGAAGTCCGTCGGAGCATCGCCGAAGGTTTTTTTCGGATGTTCGCCGGAAGCTCGCCGGAAGAAGCGATTGATGCACCGGAGCAAGTTGTAGTAAATATCTTAAGAAATATCATAGTTAGCATGTAGATTAAGTTAGGAATGGGAGGTGATCCCATTAACTTAATCTGGGGGCAATTGGGCCCTTGATAGACCCAAATTGGGCCGAATAGATCAACCCATTCGGACTAGAATTCTTGCTTGGCAGTGGCACCACCCAGGAGATGGTCTCCCAAGAAAGCTGGGCGGTGCAACCGCCCTAGTCAGGCGGTGGCACCGCATGGGTTCAGTCTCCGAGCGAGACTGGGCAGTGCAACCTCCCATGTCAGGCGATGGCACCGCCTGGGCTTAGTCTCCGAGCGAGACTGGGCGGTGCAACCACCCTAGTCAGGCGGTGGCACCACCTAGGCCCAGTCTCCGAGTGAGACTAGGCAGTGTAACCGCCCCTGTCAAGCGGTGGCACCGCCTAGAGGCTCAGTCTCCGAGCTGCTAGGAGATTGTACCGCCAGGACACCGAAAATCTGAGAAAAGATATTTTTGAGCTACAAATTCAAACTAGTTTGGGGCCTATATATACCCCACCCTTTCCTGCATGAAAGGGCACTGAAAATCCAATCTTACTCTGTGATTTTTAGAGCTCAAAAGTATTGTAAAGGCTAGAAGTTCTCCTCCCTTTTTTTCTTCCAAGTTTTGATCTTTCAAGAGAGGAGAGAAATTTCTGTAAGAGTTGTCTCCTAAGCCCGTCAAAAGGAGTGAAACTATAAAAGGGTGGTTGGCCTTCGCCTATTGAAGGAAGGCCTATAGTGGACGTCGGTGACCTCGTTGGTGGAGGAAGCCAAAAGTGGATGTAGGTCAAGATTGACCGAACCACTCTAAATCTCGGTTTGCATTTACTTTGAGCATCTTATCTTTACTACAAACCTCCTCAGTAGCTTACTGCCTTCTGCTCATTTACGAATGTGTTTCATAGTTAAGTATTTTCTGAATCGGCGTTAAGACGAAAATCAATTTTATCATACGAACATCATATTTCTGTTTGCGCTTACATTCTGATTTCCTTCATAACTGCAAACTGCCTTTATATCTTCGCTTTAACTGCATCTCGTTTGATCACAAGTTAAAGTGATTTACGAATCGACTTTCATACCGAAATTGCTTTTATCGTACGAACGTCGTATTCCAGTTTGCTATTATATTCTATTGTCTATCTTAACTGCAAACTTCCTCTATATATTTGCTTTAACTGCATCTCACTTGATCACATGTTAAAGTGATTTACGAATCGACTTTCTTACCAAAATCGCTTTTATCATATGAACGCAGTTTTAATCGTCGAAAGTTTTCCGCTGCACTAATTCACCCCCCCCCCCCCCCCCCCCCTCTCTTAGTGCTCTTGATCCTAACAATATCTAAAAAGGACATGATGCTTTCATATGGTGGCATAATCACTAGAATACTTAATGCCTACGATATTGCAATACCACCCAACGAAGAGGTTATAAAGGTAGATAGATTTAGCATTATAAATAAAAATCTTCTTCGTCGAATGAGATATATATTTAGAAATGGTATGTGGGTTAGAATGCCTAAAAGAACCGATCCCCCTCAACCTAAACCAGAACCAGAAATACCAATCTTTAGGGGTAATCAATCTCCTCCAACTGGTCCCTTTGAGGAATCACACCCAATTGAGTAAGCTCATTCATCATCTATCGAAGATATAAGGATTCAGATGGATCGCTTTGAACAAACACTAGATCGGCTTGAACATCACCAAGATCAAATCCTATCTGAGCTGTAGTAGATTCATCGACAGTTTGACACTCTGTTTAGGTATTTTAATTTTCCACCACCTAAATGAGCATATGTATAATGTAGACACAATTCCTTTTTGTTGTAAAACTATGTTATTGTAAACTCTTTATGCTACTCACCTTGATCACAATACCACTTGCTTTGATATGTTTAATCATTGGTATCTATGACTCGATGTGTTATTTGGTGAGCATTTACAGAGTTAGAAATATAAATGTTGATTGAACTTCGTTTTCGGAGTTTCCTTATTCTTTGATCACTTAAATTCTGTGCTGAAAATTTTATACGAATTTGACATGATTGAATGCTTCAATAACATGTTTACTTTAAAGTTAAAAATTTTGTACCTTGGTGCTATAAGTTTCCATGATGAGCATGTTATATTCTCATTGTGATTTGAGAAGGTTCATTCATACATCAGATTCTTAATCTTTGAGTACTACAAAACACTAATAATTTTGCTTCATAATTGTGATTGAATAAAACTATGGCAAAACATTGTCCGAATGCATGAATTTATTAAATTTCATTTTCAGACTTTCTTGATTCTATGATCAATCACTTAATGCTGAAAAAATTATGATACAAATTTTATATGATTATATGATTCAAAAGTTTCCATGATGATGAGCATGTTTTACCTTCATAATTGTGATTGAAGAGCCATAACAAAACTTTGTCCGAATGCATGATTTTGTTGTTCTCTTCTGGACTTAATGTATTTCTTGAATGGAGCTTTCATGAACCTATGTCATATCAAGTTTGTTTCATATCAATGCTCTATGATTTTTGACATATGGAATTGATTAACAAATGCATCTCTCATGGATTTACCTTGTGAAAAATGATTTTTAATCGAGAAATGGATTTGATGAAATGAATTCCTTCTTGATGAAGGAAGACATTTTTTTTAATGAACACTAGCAAGAACTTAATTTCACATGTATATCTTGATTCTTGTAAAAATGAAGCATGATTTAATCTCTTATCATTTTTAACTTCATTCAAAGTTAGTTCATAATGGCTTTCCTCCTTCATGCAAAACGTTAATGATAAATAAGGAAGAAGTAATGAAAGCTATCTCCTTAATGGACTTTTGAATGATATCATATCATGATTGCTTGAAAAATAATTTGTATGAATGGTATCTTATGTTTGAAAAATAACATGAATCTTTACCACACTTATTACTATGCTTGAAATACGCTTGAATCATTCTCCTTTTTGTTGATGACAAAGGGGGAGATATATGTGGTAAATTGATGATAGAATGAATTGCTATGATTGCCATATTTGCATTAATGATAAGATATCTAGAGCTTACATTGTAATTTTACAATGTTGATATCTTGTCATATGATGAATTGCTATGATTGCTATATTTGCATCATGTTAAGATATCTAGAGCTTACATCGTAATCTTACAAATTGATATCTTGCCATGTGATGAATTGCTACGATTGCTATCTTTCACATATGAAATATAAGACTTGAAAATGGATGTCAAACCTTGACATCATTTTCAGAAAGATACATCATGATAGGAATCATGCTTGGGGTATTGATAAGTTTAAATGAACTTAACTTATCAATATATCTCTTGAATTCAAAGGCTTTAAATTCAAGAATGACTTATCTCAAGTATGGTATATAGATACGAGGAGTTAAGGTTAACTCCGTCATCAATTGATTGTCATCATCAAAAAGGGGGAGATTATTGAATCTCGAATTTTGATGATGAAGTTAATTGTCATTTGGTTATCTAATCCGTATATTGAGATAAGTGTGCAGGATTAACTATGATGGCAATAAGACATGTAGTAGGTGTTAAGCCGAAGTCAAAACCAAGATCACATTGGAGGTTCGAGAGTTCGTCGGAAGTCCGGACGATCGTCGAAGGTTCTACGGGAACAATCCGAGAAGTCCAGAAGCTTGCCAAAGAAGCTCGTCGGAACTCGCCAAGAGGAACGTCACAAGTCCAGGAGTTTGCCAGGAGTCCGCCGAAGCATCGCCGAGGGTTTGTTGGATGTTCACCGGAAGTTCGCCGGAAGCTCACCGGAAGAAGCGATTGACGCACCGGAACACGATCTGTAGTATTGATGTCTTAATTATCATAGTTAGCATGTATATTAAGTTAGGATTGGGAGGTTATCCCATTAACTTAATCTGGGGCTAACTGGGCTCTTGGCAGACCCAAATTGGGCCGAATGGATCAGCCCATTCGGATCCAAAATTCTTGGCCAGCGGTGGCACTGCCCAGGAGACTCAGTCTCCCAAGAGTCCTAGGCGGTAGTACCGCCCTTGTCAGGCGGTGGTACCGCTGACAGTTATTACTGCTAGTGGTGGTACCTCTAGCTCTTAATCCTAACAGAGACTATGTGAAGGAATTTTCTGTGCTAATGCTGGACATACAGGACATGTCCGAGAAGGATAAGCTGTTCAACTTCCTCAATGGTTTGAAGCCGTGGGCTCAACAAGAACTACATCGAAGGAATGTTGTCGACGTGATCGGGGCAATTACTACCGCAGAAAGGCTCACTGACTTTTTTTCCTTTGAAGACCCGGAAAAAAGGAAACAATCTTCAAGCAATCGCCCTCCGAAATATTCTCGACGGAAGGAGCTCGGGGGCGAACAAAGGAAGAAAAGTTCCCACAAAGGGCCAAGCCCGAAAGGCAAGACCCCGAAACCTGGCGGATGCTTCTTGTGCGGAGGGCCACACATGGTGAGGGAGTGCCCACAAAAACAGGCACTCAATGCTTTAATAGCTTCCATCCACCCCCCCCCCCCCCCCCAACTCGGACAAGGGCAAGGTTGTCACTCTTAGTTCGAGTAGTTCTGAATCCAGCAACGATGATAAGGAGTCGCAAGGACCCCGGATGGGAGCAATGCGTTTGTTGAATACCATGCAGGGTCAAGTGGGGGAGAACACAAAGACAAGGCTATAAAAAGCAGGAAGTGGCGAGCTGATGTACGTAGACATTAAGCTCAATGGCCAAACGACCTGTGCAATGGCGGACAAGGGTGCTACCCACAATTTTATTGCTAATCGAGAAGCAAAACAACTTGGGCTGATCTTGGAGAAGAGCCCAAGTCGAATGAAGGTAGTGAACTCGGAGGCCAAGCGAATCTCCGGGTTGGCAAAGAGAGTTCCCATCAAGATTGAAATATGGAGCGGAAGCACAAACATGATGGTAGTGCCACTTGATGACTTCCAAGTGATTCTTGGAATGGAATTTATGCACGCGGCGAAGTTAGTGCCAATGACGTTCCTTAACTCCCTATGTGTGATGGGAGGTGATGACCCTTGTGTGGTTCCCGTCTCTCGGAGAGAAACCAGGGAACCCCAACATATATCGGCATTATAACTAAAGAAAGGGGTACGAAAAAGTGAATTAACATTCGTGGCTGCTATGAAGCTAGAGCCACTCAATGAGAAGGTCATTCATGAACCTATTGTGGTGGCGAACGTCCTGAAAGAGTTTACTGATGTTATGCCACTCGAGTTGCCGAAGACTCTTCCGCCACGCAGAGGCATGGATCACAACATCAAGCTGGAGCCAGGAGTGAAGCCTCTAGTGAGACCACCCTACCGTATGCCCTCGCCAGAGTTGGCAGAACTCAGAAAGCAGTTAGGTGAACTACTAAGCGGTGGTCTCATCTGTAGTTCTAAACCACTATTCGAAGCTCCAGTTCTCTTCCAAAAGAAACAAGATGAGAGCCTACGACTATGCGTCGATTACCGAGCCCTCAATAAAGTGACGATAAAGAACAAGTATCCTATACCGCTCATCGCGGGCTTGTTCGACCAATTGGGCAAGGCCAAGTATTTCTCAAAACTTGACCTTCGGTCGTGTCACGCCCCCCAAATTTAATTCTCATTTAGGAGGTGTGCACCTAACTCCATATTGATAAAATTATAATTCAACAAACAATCCAGGATCCAATCACATATTTGAGGTCACTAAGAAAAACATTCAAGTCATTCATCTCTACAATCCACAATTCACAAAACCTGTGCAGTTTATAATCATACATCATGTCACTAGATGATTCTTAAAATCCAAAAGCAACTTAACTAAACCATAACTATATCATAAATCTATAAGCGTGGCAATTAATGCAATCACAAAACCAACATGTACTACATGTTTATATCAGTACACAGTTTAGACTTAACATTTCCAAAATCCTGACGTAATAGGTACTTTTCAAATATTTACAAGATACATCAATCTAGATTTGTCATTGATATTTCATTACACCCAAAAAGAACTTATACAACATCAACCTATCAAGTACAAAATATTTGCCCCAAAATCTTCCAGTCTTCCACTGCCTCAACCCAATTTACACATTATAGTGACAGATAAGCTATCCTGAAAATTTTATATAGCAACGGGGTGAGCATATAAAGCTCAGCAAGTGACTAACATATCCATAGTAAAGAGGACAGGTTTCAAACAAATAAGGTATCAAAATACAAAGCAGAGATACAAGATGAAACAGTAGCATGTTTTGTTTGAATGCAGAATTACAATGTCATATCGTTCG